>JAGFPH010000056.1:351717-396520 GCA_018207615.1 Philaenus spumarius | reverse complement strand
CTACTTCAAAACTCGTTCGCCACATACTTGAAAGAAAACAAGTGAAACCTACTAAAGTTGAAGTAATCGCTGTAAAAGATTTGCCATTATTTGCTCAAATTAAATTAAAGAAAGCACCTGCTCGCCCAAAGAAAGAAAAAGAGTCGGTTACAATACCAAAAGTATTACTAAAGAGCAGAATTCTAAGGATTAATTACCCACCAGCAGAGCTACGCTCATCAGTGATTGAACTAGAACCTGTTTATGTTGATAACGGTATTTTATCAAGAAATTATGAAGAAGCAATAAAAGTAAAAAAGACCAAACGAAGAAGAGCTAAATTGCCCAAAAAAGAAGAACCTGTTCTTGAAAAATATGAGCCATTTGTGGATGACAGAGTTACTGAAGACGTTGAGGAACCTGCAGAAGTGAGACCTGAAAAAGATAAACCTGAAAAACCATCAGCTAAAGATGATGACGTGAGAAAACTAGTTATGGGAAAAGGTAAAATTCCAAAAGAGGAGGAAGAACAAGAAATTATCAAGTTGAAAAAAATACCTAAGAAAACTAAAGATGAGAAACCACAAGAGGAAGATAAACCAAAGAAAATAAAACCTGATTCAGAAGTTCCTTCAAAACCGGAACAAGATATTCCATTCACCTTAAAACCATTAAAAGATATTGAAACCCGTGAAGG
Source organism: Philaenus spumarius (assembly GCA_018207615.1). Taxonomy (NCBI): domain Eukaryota; kingdom Metazoa; phylum Arthropoda; class Insecta; order Hemiptera; family Aphrophoridae; genus Philaenus; species Philaenus spumarius. Next base: position 395,844 of record JAGFPH010000056.1, on the reverse strand, counting down.
CCCTGACACTGGATTCCCTGAAGAAAGTATAGATAAAATAGATCAAGAAGATTTACCAGAAGATGAAATAAAACTTAAATCAAAACCAAAGAAAGAAAAACCAACCAAACCAGAAGAAGAGAGAAAGATCCCAATGGGTAAAGGTAAAAAACCATCACCAGAAGAAGAAAAAGATATAACACTACGGAAAAAACAAGGTGAACCTGACAAAGAAGAACCTGAAAAAATTCAATTAAAACCTTGGAAGAAAGATAAACCTGGAAAGGAAGATGAAAAACCTGAACTTAGTGTAGGTAAGCCAACACCAGTAGATCGTAAAGACAGTGATGAAGAAATAATTCCTAGGGAATTTGAAGGTTTGCCAGACAAACAAAAGACAAAAAGAAAATTAAAAAAACCAAAGACATCACCTGAAGTAGTTTCACCAGAAGATATTTCAAATTATGATCAACCTTTGGAAAAGGAAGTGACAGAAGAGACAATTCCAGTAGTTCCAGAAGCACCTTGGAGAAGGAGGAGTAAAGTTTTAGTATCAGTTTCTAAGTCTGTGCCATTTGAAGATTCTAAACCTGAAGATGTTACAGAGTTAATTCCTACAAAGCTAGAAGATACAGCTAGTGAAGAAACTACCGATGAAGTCAAGTCTGTCGCCCAAGTTACACTTAAAAAAGTCAAACGAACAAAGAAGAAAAAAGAAGAAGATGTAGAAATTGAAGAAGTTGAAGATGTAGTATGGAAAAAAGAAATGAATATTGCTACTCAGTCACATAGGAAAGAACCAGAACGCCGAGGAATGATAGAAGATTTTGACAAACCTATTGGAGATTTAGAGATAATATCATCAAAAAGAGTTACCGAAAGCCAGGATGTTGTTGAAGATAAAGAAACAATTAACTATGGACTAATACAAAGATCAGTTACAGAGTTTGCATCTATGTTGCCGCCACGGTTTATTGAGCGAATTGAACCTGTTATTTCGGAACAAGGTAGTCCTACACTATTCACGTGTAAGGTGGAAGGAACTCCATTTCCTGAACTCTCTTGGTTTCATAATGGTAAGGAAGTAGAAGCAACTTCACATATTTTAATGACAGTAGTTGAACAAACAGCGACTCTTGAGATTACACAACCAAAGCCAGAGGACGTTGGTATATATTCTTGCAGAGCCTCAAATCCTGCAGGTGTTGCAACTTGCACAGCCAACCTTATTATTCTAGGTACTTTACAAACACATTAAAGTTTGTTGTGATGCATTCAAAGCATGGTTTGTTTTACAGAGTTGTATTTTGTGTTTATTAACTCTTTACTTAATTTCTGTTTTATAAATAATGTTATTATTAAATGTTTTGAAATTTAGCCTGTACATGGGTTTTACTGTTATTTGTATCTGGTTGTCTGAAAGAAAACAAATATTATTTTTGTTTCAGTTTTAGCATACTTTAAACAGCATTTTATGTTGCAGTATTTATGAACTGCAGTAAAAACTTTGTAAATCCTTTTTGAAAATTTTAGTTGTGATCTATTTAAAAAACTTCACTTTGAAAGGAACGTTTGGTTGCACTTTGTATGCCTAAAATCTTTAGTGTAAAATCTGTTAGATTTAGTTTCATACTTTTTTTGCTATAACTACCTAGCTTGTTATTTGAATTTTTTCTAAAATTCAATAATTATATTTGAAAATGTGTCATTAATACGCTTTTATTAGCTTGGTATGTATCTATGTAACGGAATCTTTTAACGTGATTTTCACCCCCTTCAAAACGTCGGATTGATTTGAAACTTTGCACACTTATCAAAGACCGATAACAATGCAATATTAATTTTTTCGGATGTAGAAAGTGAGCACTGATAATGGTCCCCTGAACACAGCGTGATTTTCGCCCCCTTCAAAACGTCGGATTGATTTGAAATTTTGCACACTTATCAACGACCGATGACAATGCAATATTAATTTTGTTGGGTGTAGTAAGTGAGCACTGATCATGGTCCACAGACTAAAAAATAAGAAAATAAATAATAGTTTAAAAAACTAAAAAAATACACTTTTACCAAACTAAAAATTAAAAAAGAATTGTAAAAAAAGCGTGGGGTGCGTTATACTATATTTTTATAATAACTCTTCTTTTATAAATATCTACCAATGAAATATTTGTAACATTTGATGAAAAGCACCCACGCTTTTTTTTTACAATTATTTTCAAATTTTTAGTTCGGTTTGCTTTTAAAGCGTATTTTTTAAATTTTTTAAACTATTATTTATTTTTTTAAATTTCACCAGGTAATACTGAAACTTAAATAATAAAATATTGTAGCTCTTCATACATAATTAACCCTTGATGTAGCATCACTTTAAAAAAAAACTTAAAACAGCCAGCTTTTAAATAGGTTATTGAAATTGTTCTATTTCAATGTAAAACCCCTTTTGTTATCAGGTACCTAGGTAGATAACTTATATGAAGATAGTAAAATGCACTTTATTGTTCGTGTTTCATTTTTAGTTAGAACTAAACGTTTTCTTCTTAAGAAATAATACTATCAAATGCATGTCACTTTTATCATGCTCATTCACTTAAATTGACACACTGTAATGTGTGTAACTTAAAGCTCGTTAACATAATGTAAAAGTCAATAAAATGAAATTGGTATTTAATTTATACTAATCAATTTTTTGACCTTGTGTATTTGCATTTCACATAATATAATATATTTTAGTTGTCCATCACAATTAATTGTGTAGTAATCGCTATGGGTGCAACCAGTAAAATTCTTTGCTTTTATATTTTTATGAACATTTTTTTAGTTTAATCTAACCCTAACTTTTGCTAATTTAGGTTAGATAATTTATACTAATACTATACAAATATTCTATTCCAGATATTGTGTTTACAACGTTAGCTTGTTAAAAGAGGATTTTTTCAATTTGTAAAATAAGAACGTTTATAAAATCAATATTTTTTATTAGTTGTCCTTTTACAAAAATTTGTAAGAAATATTAAGTAAACTTGTTTGTACCAATACATTTTTTATTAAATAATATTTGTTTTTTAATCTACGTAATAATATACTTTTACAAGCAAATTGTTGAAGTGACTTAACATTTGTTTTTCAATATATAATTTGTGTGGTGTATTTGTAAATAATATTATCTTTTATGCACAATGGAATTGTTATAATATGCAATCAATATTTATCAATTTATGTTTAATACTATATTTGAATTCCTTTCACTTAAGAAAAAGAAGATTCTGGAGAAGCACCACAATTTACTCAACCCCTAAAGCCACAAATAGCAAAACCAAAGAAAACAGCTAGCCTAAAATGTGCAGTAATAGGAAAACCAGTTCCAGTTGTTAAATGGTATCGCGAGAATGAAGAAATAATTCCTGATGAAGGACATACTGTAATATTCAATCCAGTAACTGGAGAATCAGTTTTGACAATCATCGAAGCCTCAAGTATTGATGAAAAAGTATACTCTGTGCGTGCTGTCAACAAATTTGGTCGGGCTGAGTGCAGAGCCAATCTTGTTCTCAGTAAGTTACATACAATAAGTAGGTCTTGCAAAAACAAAATTATTTCATGTGCTAGTGCAATTATCTTTATTATTAAAAATATTAATTACATATTAAAATTACTTCAAATTTTATTTATAGTAAATTATTTTATTTTATAGAAACAATGTCTAGAAGAGCGCCGATTATCTGAAACAATTGATGCAGCGGGTGTTTGGATAATCAAACATTTCTGGAAAAAAGTCTAGTTCTTTGTTGTGGGTAGTGGGATGGGTGGGACGCAAATAAAACATGTTATTGGATTAGAAATAATACTTTTTATTGTCACACTAGAGAATTATGTATAATACATAAATAATATAAAGTAGGGATAGCACATACAATACATAAACCTTTTTTGGTTTACTGACGTAGATCTGATAAAAAGTACAAAATTAACATAAAAGAAAAAGTCGAAACATGTTTGTGTGCTTAAGTTTTGAGACTCGTTTTTTGGCCGCCAAGTCTCATAGGCATTTCAAAGACAACAACTGCATAGCATCGCATTCGACTTGCTGTTCCAACCATTAAATAGCAGTCTCGAAGCATTGCAAGGCTTCTTCGTTGGACGAACCTTTTTCAACTGGGACGCTGTCATCGACGTCATATTCAGGCAATTCAGGACCGACGGGCGCGCTCCTGCCGGTCGCTCGTGTAATGTTGGTGTGGTGTGAATTTTGAATCTTTCGGTCAACCGACGATTTGGATGACTGGCTTTCGGATAATCGGCGCTCTACTGTGTATATATATATCGGATGATGTTATAGTTTAGACTTGTTATAACAATTTACAATTTTAGGTTATAACTATTTAAAACAATGTCTATTCATTAATAATATATTAAGTTCAAATACTAATAATAATAATAATTATTATTATAATTATCTTAATAGATCCAATTTCACTGTAATTCTAGTAACAATAACAAATTTAAACTTTACAACCCATTAATGATTTATATATAGTTCTATTTACTCACAGTTATTTAGTTTTTTGATTCAATTACCAATATTTCTTTTGCCTTTGACTATATCATTATGTTCTTCTTTTATGTCATCATTAACTTATTTAATTATTTTCCATAAGTATACTTTTCTTTTATAAATCTTTATTAATAGTTAGTTATTTTTAACCATGTAGGTTCCGTCATTTTTTAGAATTGTTCAAAATCAAATTATATTTTTCATTTATTTAATTTATTGCTATAGATTTCCTAGGCCACCAGATTCTTTTTTGCTCATTGCTTAAACCTTATTTACACATGATTTTATTCAGCTGTTCGATCAATTTAATATCCAAATCACTTTCACAACCCATTTAAAAAAGTTCTCTATAGTACTAACATTTTTCACAATTTATAAAAAATAAGTCGCAGCCTATTAGAATTTGCAGATTATTAAAGCTTTATTGCGCCTATGTTTTTTAAATCTATTTCTCATGAAAGTTAGACTTAAATAAGTTTGAGTGCAAAAGTCGATCATCTTTGAAAAATTTACTATTTTTATTACCTACTTTATTACAAATGAATAATTTAACTAACAATTTATTTCCAAGTTTGATTTGATTTTAGAAAAAATATTAATACAAAATTATACTTTATTTTAAGTTGTTTACAGCTAAAAATAATACATTATTTGCATTCTGGAATCTTTATATAATAAACCATAAATATAAATAACAGTTGTCTGATTAATATATAAGTGTTAATATACAGGATGTCTCTGAACTCTCTACCGACCTTTTCGGGTATTATTCCTGGACCATAGACAAGCCAAAATATCATATTCAAAATTTCGAAAACTCAAAAGTTACTCGTATAGCCGCCATTTTGTTTTTTTCACATAGGAAATTTTAATTCGAGAATGGCTAGTTATAATTAAATGAAATTTGGTATTTAGCTTTATTACCTAAAGACCTAATTGCAGAAAAAAAATTATTTTTTTACAATCATTAATTTCAAAATGGCGGCTGTCTAAAAATTTCAAATGTAAATATCTTATAAACCGCTCGTAGTAAAAAAAATTACATTTATAACGTTTTATTTATTGAATTTAATTGCAAATCTAATGACACCAAATTTACAGAAATCGGTTCATAAATAATAGAGAAAAATCCATTTTTAAGATATTGCATTCTTGTCAATATCAACTGTTATCATGTGACATCGCTGCTAGTGAGCCACGTCGATCAGCTGTTTCAAGTATAATTCCACCAAACAGCTGATTAAAACATTAACCAGCTGTATTAAGTTCATTTGCACCAATCACCTGATTGATACCCTTACGATTCCTAGGATTCACTAATGCTTCAAATAAAACATAAAATATCAAGCTGAAGCTGTTATTTTGTTACAATGTTTTAATCAGCTGTTTGTGGAATTATACTTGAAACAGCTGATCGACGTGGCTCACTAGCAGCGATGTCACATGATAACAGTTGATATTGACAAGAATGCAATATCTTAAAAATGGATTTTTCTCCATTATTTATGAACCGATTTCCGTAAATTTGGTGTCATTAGATTTGCAATTAAATTCAATAAATAAAACGTTATAAATGTAATTCTTTTACTATGAGCGGTTTTTAAGATATTTATGTTTGAAATTTTTTGGCAGCCGCCATTTTGAAATTAATGATTGTAAAAAAAAAATTTTTTTTCTGTAATTAGGTCTTTAGGGAATAAAGCTAAATACCAAATTTCATTTAATTATAACTAGCCGTTCTCGAATTAAAATTTCCTATGTGAAAAAAACAAAATGGCGGTTATACGAGTAACTTTTGAGTTTTTGAAATTTTGAATATGATATTTTGGCTTGTCTATGGTCCAGGAATAATACCTGAAAAGGTCGGTAGAGAGTTCAGAGACACCCTGTATATTTTAGTCTTAGAAGAAATTTAAATAACTTTCCTCCTATTCAGCCAGACTCTTAAATTTATAATTCTCAAGTTTATAAGTCATAGCCTCCAAATAATTTAAACAGAGAAAAATATTTAGTTTCTTATTGATGAAATTTATGGTGTTAACTTTACTGTCTTTAAAAAAAGTATTAAATTTAAATAATGTAATAATATTTTAATTCAATAATTAATCAATAATAGTGTTAATTAATTAGAATTAATAATCAACTTTAATTTAATTGTTATGATTGTGATCATAAATAAGTTTTACATTACAGGTGAAGCACCTATTGTTGAACAACCCAGTGTGCACGAAGCACCTTCTATAACTAAACCTCTGGAAGCACTGATAGTACCAAAAGGCACAAGCATTGTGTTGGACGTAGAGTTCACTGGAAAACCAGAACCTAATGTCTGCTGGTACAGGAATGGAAAAGAAATATTAATTACTCCTGAAATAACAGTTGAGCCAGGAAGAACTACTCTGAAACTACAAAAAACTACCAAAAAAGTTACCGGCAAATATGAAGTGCGAGCAATGAACTCTGCAGGTGAAGCTAGAACATCTGGCTCGGTGACAATTTCAGGTTAGTTGTAATCTAGTCTTGTTACTGCCTTTTTTTGGAAACATTTAATAGACTTAACCCTACAACTGACAATGTTAATTAAAATGGATTTTTTGGGGTTTGCAAGCATTTTTTCAAAAACTCACCAAATGTAGTAACTATGCCCTAATCCAAAAGTGTTCCATAGCTTTTTTGTAGAGAAAGGTTCACGAAATTCATATATACTATAAAAGTAAAAAATTTATTGATGTAAAATTTACAAAATTTACATTAGCTCGAGAAACAAAAAATGTTCAATAACAAAAGGAAAAAGTTCAACTTTAGGCCTGCATAAAAAGTAGTAAACATTTTTTGTAATTTTTTCTAAATGTACAAAAGTTTTGTAATTTATTTCTAAATATAAGTGTATAAAAATATGTATCAATTTCAAATTTCTTTTTTTTTGAAACACCAGTTTTTATGTTCCTACTACAGGACTGCTAACAAAACTAGGCCTAGTTTCAGTAGTAATTTTTAGGAATACATGCTTTGCCCAAAAGTAAAATATTATTATAACAAAGAGTAGCAAATAAATCATAGAATTGAAAATTATTATTTTATAAACTTATTTCACATTGTTTTACTTGTTCCACAAAATTTGAATAAATTAAAATAAACGGTCAAAAATTCTCGCGAATCAATCCTATACAATATCCTGCCGGCTTAGACAGTTAGCGAAACCGTGGGAACTCTATGTATTGAATTCAACAAAAGTCTGCATTTCCCACAACGGTACGAAAAGAATCGTACCAGTAAATGTGGTTTACTTTACACGAAATGTTAGGTTGAAGTTTTCTCTACAAATCGATATAAACATATCTATACAAATTTATCGAATTGTAACAGATATCTCAAATGAAAAATCTGCTTTCATTGGTTGAAAACTGTCCAATGGTAAGGGTTTACAGAAAACTTAATATTTTCGGAACTGTAAGAGTGACGTCTGATTTGAAGGCAGTTTTAGAAAGTTCAAATCTTGACGAATTGTCGAGCGATATTGAGTCTTAGAGAAGTGACTTTTTTTGTAATTTCCTATTGCTTTCTCGTGCGACATCAGTTAATTTAGAAAACTACAATTTTAAAACGATGATTACATAATTTATGTAAGTACGCGTTTTACAAAACATTTGTAAATACAAAAATTAAAGTCTGAAATATTTCCTTTCTAATGGTTTTTATTTTATAGTCCAGTCAATCTGTAATCCAAAAGGGGGGCATAGATACAAAAGGTCGGGTAATTCTGATTTTTTGTTATGTTGTATCAATAGGGACACCAATTAAAATTCCAATTTTTCGACCACGGCAGCGCCGAAAAACCCTAATCTTTTAGACCTTGTTCTAGTTTTTCAAATATTTAGCATGCAGGACCGGTTTGGCAAAAAAAAAAACATTCAGTACTTTTTTTAAGAACAGTAAATTTGCCACAATTAAAAATGTAGTAAATCATCTTCCTGAGGATAATACTTTCTGAGTTACAGCCATTCAAATTTCGAGCAAATTTTCAAAAGATTTTGTTTTTTCATTGTATTTTTTTTTTTTTTTTTTATGGTGAAAGAAGGGATTTTCAGCAAAACTGAAAAGGACTAACTTTAAAGTAGATACATTTAGCTTTAATATGTGACCAAAATGGGGTTTCTACCGTGAATAGTTTATAAATACCGCCGTTTGAACTTTGGGTACACTTCCAAGAAATAAATAATATGAAATGAAAGAAAAAGTAATTGTACCTAATTGAAAAATTAAAGAATTTGGTACAAGGGTACAATTAATTACATTCAATCACATCAAATTACATGTATTTTGCATGAAAGAGTTTATATTTATGAAAATAAAAAATGTTACATAAAATATGGCTTGAATTACAGCCATTAAAATTTCTAGCAAATTATTCAAACATTTTTTTAAAATTTTTAGTTTTCACAGAGTGTCTGCACTTTTTTAATGTTAAACATTGGTTTTTCTGAAAAATTTACAAAAACTAACCATAAAGTAGAAAAACTTAAAGTGGCGTTCCTATTTTTAATAGCTTGTATGCGCTTTTAAAGCGGTTAAAAGGCGCTAGTTTAAATTACATAATATAATGTATCTTCCTACTTTATAAGACTGGTTAATAGTTGAACAGACCTATTGACGGTGCCAGAATATAAATTTAATATTATAGAACGTGGTAGAGGATTCATCCTGGGTCATGGATTGTGGCAGGTGTTCAAATGAAAATGATTGGTGATGGTGGTGTAGTTGCGAAGAGAGGATGTAGGCTCTGAATCACCTGCACAGAAACAGTTGTGGGGTGGGTTAGTTCCAGATATTGTTATCTCTTATCTCTTCCTAGCATGTATATTTTTGAAGCCATTTTATACATTAAATACAAGTGTAAAACAACACTAAATAAGGATGTACATGACTATGGTATCCGATTTGGAAGTTACTTACGTCTAGGCCAACATAGGCTCAGTAAGCACAAAAAGCTACCATCACAAGCTGGTGTAGCATTGTTAAATAAATTACCTGAAAGCTTAAAAAATATTGAAAATTATGACATTTTTCAAAAAAGCCTTAGACGACTTTTGTTGTCTGGATCCTTTTACTCGGTGGAGGAGTTTATTGACTGGTAGTATTCCTCAGCTCTTGCATATTCTTGTGGTCGGGTGCGAGCATGTGCTGGAGTTTGTAGGGGACTGAATGTTTCATAAGTTGGTACTTTGATTGTTTAAGTTGTTGAATTTAGTCCTGTTTCTGTATTTATTTGTATTGTTGGTTTTACTATTGTTATTATTCTTTTAGAGTTTTATTATTTATTAATTTTTAGGTGCTATATCTGCTATTGTTATTTTGGGTTTATTATGTTATGTATAGGACTAAGCTGTAGTTATTATAATGACGTTGCTATGCACCTTGTGGTGTTTCTGCTATAAATAAATAAATAAATTATTATCTCTGATCAATTGCTAGTTGTGTGATGTCCTTTGTGCTATTTATTTATTTTGAGGCGAAAACCCTGAGCGGTTATCATTGCTTTATTTGTGCTTTACATCAAGTTTAGCTTTTTTAAGTACAGTTTCATAAAATGTCCACCTTGAATTTTAGGTTGTTATACGTAATTGTAGTTTAATACAGTTTACTAGTGTTTAAGTGTTTCAACAAAGTGCTTTTTAAGTGACTACAATATGTCTGGTTCCTCAACTACCAAGCATTGAGTAAAATAATATTTTCCTAAATATTTTACAATCATATAATCAATAAATTGGACCCTGAAAAAGAAAAATGCGAAGTATTGAAGCTGCAGCTGAACTAATGTTAGGAGTTATTGGAGCAAAATCATATGGAACAAATTAATATACACCTTCAGATAATTTCTTGGAAAATATTGATTCTGTAATAACCAAATCAGTTCAAAGGCAAGCGTAGTAGTTTAGATAAGTAAAAAAAGAAACGTGTCACAAAGTCACCTTCCCTAATAGTTGCAGTTCGACCTGGTTTGTTTTTATCCTCAATTTTATTTGGAGTTGGTGTGTATTTTTACCAAATCTAAATTTCTCATCCAGTTACAATGACTCCTTGGTTTTGACAACATCCGCAATCCTACGTCCTGACAAACTGGAGATGGATGACAGTGCTTTTGTACAGTTCGTATTTGATAATGCCGATCCAAGAGCTTGATACAATATTCAAACAGCTGTATCTCAGAAGCTATTTATGGTAGAAATCCCATTTTGGTCAAATATTATAGCTACATGTATCTACTTAAAAAGTTAGTCCTTATCAGTTTTGCTGAAAACCCCTTCTTTCACCACAAAAAAATTAAAATACAATATAAAAATTAAAATTGTTTAAACTTTTGAAAATTTGGTCGAAATTTGAATTACTGTAAATCAAAAAATATTATCCTCAGGAAGTTGATTTTTATTTCATATTGTGGCAAATTTACTGTTCTTTAAAAAAGGAGTGAATGACTTTTTTGTCAAACCTGTCCTTCATACTGAAAATTTGAAAAAACTAGAACAAGGTCAAAAGAATTGGGATTATAATATGCTCTACCCATAAAATTACTCATTTGTCTATCTGCCTGTCAGTTGATTTTCTCTGGAATGGATAATTATATGACAGTGACATTGACATAGTTATAAAATAATAAAACCATAAAATATTTTCCTATAGATTTTGAGAGCTAAAGTTTGATACATTGTACCCAAAAAACAATTGTGTGGGATGGTGTTTAAAAGGTTTTAATTTTGGATATCTAGTTTTTAAAATATTTCCAAAAATGATGCTTAAAACTCTTTCTCTCGTTATTTTTGAAAGTATATTAGAGCTAAACTTTTGGAATAACTTTTGTAAAAGAACGATAAAAAAAATTATGGTTGATGAATGATGGTTTTCTATTCTTGCAGTAGTGTTTGAGCTGTCACCTCCTTTTACTTTAATGTATAATTTATTCCCGGCAAGTTTTTTGTTATGATGGTTAGTGTGGTACATTGTTCCTTTGTTATTATTAATATCATTTTGATAATTGGATCAAGACAGCTGGCTGTATAGAACACTTAATGTGAAAGTCAATTTCGGACTATTCTAATTTATTGTATGTAATTCATAAATAGTTAGTTATATAGTAAAACTACTTAAATTAATTATAGAATCTTACCCCTACAACTGTCCATGTTAATGTTTTGCAACGCCAAGTCATTTCGGTGTGTGTGCAAGCATATTTTCAAAAAATTCGCCAAATATAGTAATTGTATACGGTACCAATCCAAAAGTGTTTTCTACCTTTTTTGTAGAGAAAGGTTCAAAGAATTCATATATACAATTAAAATAAACGGTACCAGGAACTGGCACATACTTTCTCACAAACATATTTAAATTATTAAACAGATTCACGGTGACTTGTAGGGTGGGGTAGGAGAGGTGATTTTGTATTAAAGTTGTTTTCCCATAAAAATCCATAAAATAACGGAAAAACCAACTTTTCTCAAAAACGGCTCGAACGATTTTGATTAAAATTTTACAGTTTATAGTACTTTAGGTCCCTAATAAACTATAAAATTTTAATCAAAATCGTTACTGCCGTTTTTGAGAAAAGTAGATTTTTCTGTTATTTTAAGGGTTTTTATGGGAAAATTACCCTTAAAAATAAAAAATTCACAAAAATGAAAACAACGCCTGGAGATACCGTAGATTAGTACCTCCATACCAAATTTCATCAAAATCGGACGACTGGTTTAGGCTCTAGGTCTGATAACATCCACACAGACACACAGACACACACACAGACACACACACAGACATCACTCCGAAAACCACTTTTTTAGGTTCAGGGGGGCCCAAAACGGATATTTCCACCAAAAACTCAAACTCGAAAATTTTGACGAATACAATACTTTCTCCATATACTATGGTATAGGGGGAGAAAGTAAAATTTATTGATGTAGAATTGTAAAAGTTATTAGCTCAAGAAACAAAAAATGTTCAGTAACGAAAGGAAAATGTTCAACTTTAGGCCTACATAACAAGTAGTAAACATTTTTGTAATTTTTTCATAAGCGTAAAAAAGTTTCATAATTTAGTTCTAAATAGAACTGTATAAAAACATTTATCAATTTCAAATTTCTTATTTTGAAAACACCAGTTTTTACGTTCCATCTACACGACTGCTAACAAAACTAGCCTAGTTTGAAACGTAATTTAGGAATATTTGCTTTACCCAAAAATGAAATATTAGTATAACAAGGTGTAGAGAATAAATCAAAGAATTTAACTTTATACTTGTAAATTATCTTTTCATAAAAGTGTTTGACTTAGAATTATTTGAATAACAAAAGTGAGAACAAATATAGAAATTTCTCGTCCATACAAACTATACAAGATGCGTGCGCAAACTCCTATGCCTAGCCATGTTATAAAAGTCTGTTAGGGTTCAAATTCAAATGTTAGATGAGACCGTATTAGCAGTCACTTTCCCACGATCCTACACAACAAACTGTTCAAATATAGCATATTTGGTTTACAGGGAAAGTTAGCTTGAAGCATTATGTTTACGAAGATACCAAAATATCTCTAAAAATAGATTGTGGTCACACAGATATCACGTGTAATAAGTAACACTGTTTATTGGTTGGAAAACTGACCAATTGCAAGGGTCTACAAAACGCCCCACAGCTTTAGAACTATTTGTCCGATTTTTGATTGGATGGCAATATTAGATAGGGAAAATTGTGAAGAATTCAATGATATCTAGGTTTAAATTAGAAGGAGTACTGGGCAGGCTTTAGAGAGAGAAGAAATATGCGTTATTTCGTTGTTTTTTAGGATGAAATCCGGTGAATACTCGGGCGCCGAATGTGTTGTAGAAAACTAATAAACTGCAACGATGATTACATATGTAAATATACGTTTTAGAAGAAACTTGTAAGTACAAAAAATAAAGTTTAGATCATTACCTTTCCAACGGTTTTTGATTTATTGTGATTTGATGATTTTGAGTGGGTGAAATATTCTATAAAAGTTGAAATGCCACAGACTACACAATTCACTACAGCAGGGCATTGAGACCACTTAATTTGAGTGGTCTGACAGTTAGAGGGCTAATACTTCCCTTCTTGTAAAATTTATAAAATACATTGCCCGGTAAAAATGAAGTTCAATTATTTGCATTATTTAAACAAATTATTAATGTCTGTTAGTCTGAAAAACTTTGTTTTAAGGTCTGGCAGTCTTCCAGTCTGATTTCTATAAAATCGAAAGGCAAAAAAATGCTAAGTGTCTACTACAATATACTACAAGAGAAATATTATGGAAAATGAATGGAAGCATTAAACCTTTTTCCTCATTCTTCCATACAAAAATGTTAACCCATGACACTACAAACAATATATTATTTAGAAAATATGTACGGTAATAAGTAAAATATTTTTCTCAATGTTTGTAAAAGTTCTATTTGCTTTGAACTATTTTGAGTTTACTATAACAAATTGAAATAAATATCATTCAAAAAATTTTTTTTACATTTTAAAACATTTGTCTTCTTGCTTATCCGCCTTTCTTAGCTTTGTCTTTCTTTCGCCTGACGCGTTTCGGGTAGACCCCATCTTCAGAAGCTTTGTTTGCTACTCTTATATATTAAAACATACTTATGATTTTCTCATAGAGTCTAGATTTCTCAGCATACACGCAGACCTCTCTAAAACTGTGGGTGGAACTGGTTTCATAATCTCATCACAAAGTCTTGTGGTTCGTCAAAGTTGATGAAAAAATCAAAACAATATTGAGTTCTAACGGCCAATCTGATAACTACACTTGCCTGTAAATGTAAAAATTCACTGAAATGTGAAATCCTGTCTTACACATATTCTGCAATTACTTCACTAATAATGAATCATGTGATACACTGATAAAGGATTAACATTACTCTCTCTAATAATTTACGATTCTCATAATTTATATTGTTTGCACCAAATAATCATTGCTTTAAACGTTTATCTTTTAATTTATTATTTGCCTGTAAATGTAAAAATGGACTGAAGTGGGAAATCCCGTCTTACACATTTATTATTCTGCAATTACTTCACTAACAATGAATCATTTTGTGACAACTGTTAGAAGTCTCAACGTTAGACTGCTCAAATTGAGTAGTCATGTGACAACTAATTTTGTGTCATCTAATCGCAATAATACAAAAAACGTTAAAAAGGAAATGATTTAAACTTTAATTTTTGTAGATACAAATTTGTTTTAAAACTTATATTTACATTATGTAATCATCATTTTAAAATTGTAGGTTTCTGTATTGTTGTGCGTGAAAACACAAAAAAAATACTACTTTACTTTGTTACTTCTCTAAAGCTCAATATCGCTCGACAGAAATATTTTGACAATAATATAAAGATACATTAGGATTCGTCAAGATTTTAATATTCTAAAACTGCCTTCCAATCAGACATCACTCTTATAGTTTCGAAAATATAAAGGTTTCTGTAAACCCTTGCAATTGGATAGTTTTCAACCAATAAAACAACACATTTTACATTCGAGATATCTCTTGTTAAATATTTGTAATATTTAAATAATTATTTGCAATATTAAATATATATTTGTAAATATTTGTATAGATATGTTTATATCTATTTGTAGAGAAAAGTTCAATCTTCCAATTCGTGTAAAACAAATGACATTTACGGGCACTCTAACAGTTTTCGTCAACAGTCCTGTGAAATACAGACAAGTGGGAAATTCAAAACTCGTCTTTCTCACTTTATGGAAGCGACCGTTATAACTGCCGTCCACACGATACCTTGTATAAGATTCGTGCGCTAGAGGTTTCATTTATTTGTTCTCATTTTGTGATTCAAATCAAGCTAATTCAAATACTTTTATGAATCACTAATTTACAAGTATACAGTTTGATTCTTTGATTTATTCTCTACACTTTGTTATAATAATATTTCATTTTTGGGCAAAGCATATGTTCGTAAATTACTATTCAAACTAGGCCTAGTTTTGTTAGCAGTCTTGTAGTAGGAATATAAAAACTAGTGTTTTCAAAATAAGAAATTTAAAATGTATATTATATATTTGTATACAGTTCTATTTAGAACTAAATTACAAAAATTTTGTACATTTTGAAAAATGTTTACTACTTTTTATGTAGGCCTAAAGATGAACTTTTTCCTTTCTTTACTGAACATTTTTTGTTTCTTGAGCTAATAACTTTGTAGATTTTAATCCATGTTTTATGGCATATATAAATTTTTTGAGCTTTTTCCTACAAAAAAGCTGTGGAACACTTTTAGATTGGGGTATAATTACTATATTTGGCGAATTTTTGATAATGAGCTTGCAAACGCACCAAAATGGCTTGGCATCGGAAAAACGTTAACATGAACAGTCCTAGGGTTAAATAAAATGATATAAAGTATATAAACAAATTAATTTAATGAAATTTTCTGTAAATATTATTTATTTAAAATATGATGTATAAATTAATATTTTGTTTTCTTAGAACAAGATGAAGTTGAAGAAATGAAAGGTGTTAAGGCTCCAGTATTTATCAAGCCTTTAAAGCCACAAATCGTCTGTGAAGGAGAAGTTGTTATAATGGAAGTAATTGTGGAGTCTTATCCAATTTGCTCCTTTCAGTGGTTTCAACATTCTGTTCCAATCAAGGTAAGTGTTCCTAAGATAGTAAAATTTGTATAAAAGTTATATTTGCTCACAATTGTTTTTTTTTTCTTAACTGGGGTATAATTTATAAATAAATGTATAAATATAATTGTAGTCATTTTTATTATAAGCTAAATAAATGTTTTAGAACTGCCGAGTGTGTACGGCGCAACAAATTTAGATTCATTAAATACAATATAAATAAAATAAAATAATAAGCATAATTAAAACATATCATTAATATTATATTATTTGTGTTTAAAATGATTTTTGTATTCCTATTCTTTTGGTTCATCAATTCATGGCTGCTAGTCCAATAATATGCTTTAAAACTTGTATTTCTCGTCCATGGAGCTTTTTCTGCATTGAAGATTACTTTGATTCAACTTCGACGCTTGAACTCTTGAAAATTCAAAGTGTCATTTTCACAGGAACCATGAGAGTATGGAGCGTGATTTTGATGTCATTTTGCTTCTCTATGTGCCCCTAGTTTATATTTGAGTACGGGAAAGTTTTGAATTTTCCATTCCTGAGATTGTTGATTTGGACAAACATTATCGTTTTAATATAGTAGGATTTCATAAATACATACACTATTGCAAGTTATTAGTAGTATATATTATAGTTGTACAATTTCATAAGTAACTGAGAGAAATATTTAATTAGCTTTTACTGTTATTATTTTCAGAAAATCTACATAAAAATGTTGCAAATAATTATGAAGCCTCGTTTGTTACGGTTATCACAAATAAGCATTGAGATTATATTTTAAACTCAGAAATATTTATAAATAGTGTTTTAGAAAAATTCTAATTAAATTAATTTAAAAAATTATTCTGATGTTTTATTTTCAGTCAAGTCCAGAACTGAAAGTGATGACGGACCAGAACCATTCAGTTTTAATGATTCCAGCTGCTCTTTCTGAAACAGCAGGAGACTATACATGTCGTGCGGAGAATGTCGCTGGATCTGTAACAAGTAGTGCAACATTGAATGTCATGCCAGAGTGGGAACAAACGGTGAACTTCCAATCACCTGTGTTTGTCCAAACTCCTGCTAAAGCAAAAGTAATGGATGGGGAACCTGTACTTTTTACATGTAAAGTCAAAGGAAAACCTACGCCTAATGTAATGTGGTACCACGGTGATACTCCAGTGAAAGAAGGAAAAGAAGTCACTGTGTATCAAGATGCCGAGGGAGTCTGTAAACTAGCTATTAGTGAAGTTTTCCCGGAAGATAGTGGAATATACACTTGCAAAGCTGTCAACCCTGTGGGTGAAACTATCTGCGCTACTTCTCTTGTTGTTGAAGGTAGTTAATACTTTTAAAACATTTCTTCAAATATAAAAAATAGTTTTATTTGTAACTATTGTTAATACGTCTTGTGGGTTTGATAGTTTAAAACAGTTCAGTAGTTTGATATAGTGGCAAACTTTCCCATGCATATCAAAATAATTTTATCTATACCAATATGCATTTTGTATACAGGGTGAGTTTTATATCCTTGGCACACCTGGATATAATTTAAACGGCCTCAGATATCAATGTGAGACTTTGAACATACCTATTATAGCATTTCTTTAACTTTTTTAGGTGGTTAATATTTCGCCCCCCTATTCTAAAGGGGGGTGAAGAGGGGCAACTTAAAATTTTCAAATGCAAACCCCCATCATGTGACCCCTCATTTTAAAGTGCATAAAAAACGAAATCAAATGGTGCAAACTAGAGGTTTCTATGTTGCCCCTATCAAAAACTACAGCCATTCCAAAATAAGGGTGAACTACTTCCCAAAGTTATTAAAAAAATAAGGTTTTCAACTCCTCACCTATTCAAACATTATGGAAAGAATGAAAAGGTTCATTTAACAGAGTAAAAGACTATTTACAATAACAAAATAATAATAATAAAATAAATTCTTAAAACAGTTACTTGATTTAATGTAGCAGGTGTTCAAACTGTTCACCTTCGACTGTTTGACAGTGTGCTAGCTGTGTGTAAAAAGCTGAGACAGGGTTCAAGAAAAATTCTCTAGGAATGGTTTAAGACAAGTGCAAAATTCTCTCAGTTAAGTCATGGACGTTGGCTTTGTTTGGTACATCAGGTATGGCCCCCACAAGGGTGGGGCTGGTGCAACTCTGGTCACAGCCTGTTTTAATTTTTTTAAATATTTGTTGCAGAATATTTTACAGCGGATCATATATTAAAAATTCAAATATATAATTATTGCAAAGTCAAAGTTTAGTAAAATAATATTAATTCTAGATTCTAGGTTAGTTACTATTTAATTAGGTGCGTACATACAGGTACTAGTTACTGTTGTTTGCATATTAGTATACAACAGCCTGCTCGGGCCCCACACATTCCCTCTATCCCCACACACTCCCTCTACCTTCCCCTTCCCCCAGGCGCCTAGCCGCCCCTACACTTCCCCGGCCAGTCCAGCTTTGTCTCTCCGCTTTGTTCTAAAAATAAACACTTCGCATCAGTTCATTAGTTGAGTCAGTTCGTCTGTTGTATATTACCCTTCAGACTTTGCTGATCCAGAAGCCCTATTTGAAGAAACTCTTCATATGAAGAATGTATTTGTAACAGCGTTCTAGTCAGAAAAGGACCCGTTGAAGCTTCTAAACTCGATACATGAGAAAAACCTCCAGCCCATTTTCTTGAACCTATGCACAGTTATAAGACTTTTCTGTACAATCCCAGTGACAGTTTCAACGGCTGAGAGGTCTTTTAGTAGGTTGTTGAATTCACTAAAAACTTGGCAACGAAGCACAACTGGCCAAACTCGTCTGAACCATCTGGCAATGTTGGCAATTGAGAATGAATTGGCCTAAACTGTTGACTTTTCAGACGTTATTAATGATTTTAGTGAAAAAGCTAGGAAAGCTATGATTAAATAGACTATCAAACATCAAAGTAAGCTTTTTGTAATCATAGTATTAAACACTTCAAAAACATTTGAATTGTTTAGCTCCTATCTTTGTCATAATCTTATTATTTTGTCAACTAGCATTTTAATCTTGGTCAGTAAGGGAAATCAATCTCAGAATGGAAATGTACTTTCAGTAAAATAAAAGTGAATGATTTACTTTAATTTTTGTTTGCAATAATTTTGTCAATAAAGTTTGGTTTTTAGATTGAAGTGACAGCCTTAATTATTCCTTATTATCAATTATCAGTTTAAATAAAATTTGTAAATTTATATTACCATATAATTTTTGAAACATAGCATAGCACGCGAACATAGAGAGGGGGCCGAGCCTGATCCTGGTTACAGGGCCCGCAATCGGATATGGGGGCCATGATTTCATGTAGCTCCAAAAGAATTAGTCTAGAGGATTAATCCTACAAGTGCTACTATCGTACTGTGCGACCTGTTCAGACCATTTGAAAGTGCTAGCGTCGCACAGTGCGATAGTCCGTAAAATCGATATATCTAAGCTAATAGTTATCGGATAAACTTGCCCTTCACATAGAATGAAAGTAAATTGAATTCTCTATCTAGGACTTTGATTGTCCATTAATTTGAATCGAAGCATGATACTACGCTCTAGTTTGCTCCATTCTTTTTCTCTTTTAATAAGCTTTTCTACTGTGTATTACAAGATAACTATAGGTGTTTCATTGGAATTTTCGTTTCAATAACATAAATTAAACATTCCAAAGTTACAAACACTTTATATATTCATAAAGTTAATGAACATAAATATTTGTACTGTATAGTAATTAATTTAAAATACTTGGTATATAAAGTAATATGTGCCTAAAGTTTATTAACACAACCAATATAATATTAAAAGTCTATATAATATAGGAATCGGGGTTTGAAATTTTCCTTTAGTAGGCTTAGGTAGTTTGTATTCTTCAATTTTTACATATTGTTTTTAGCATTACTTTACAAGATAATTGGGACGGTGATTCTTAAAGTGTTTCCTAAAAAAAATTTACGACAAAGATATTTTGTAAAACGAAAATATATCTTTGAACTTTTCACTGTCTTTGATTTGATATATCACTCAATGTGCTTAAAAAAAAATTGTATTGATCTCCTATTTACTCAAAATAAAATTTCTAAATTTATTTTATTTTTAATATTAAATTTGTGGTTGGGCAAGGACTAAACTATTATTATGCCAATATCAGCTGTAACAGACATACACCTTGGTGGTGCCATTATAGTTCTGTTTTCCTTGTGCAAAACACTAAACATGGACATATATGAAGAAAATAAAGCAATTTACATAAATTGTATTCCGTAAAAATTTTAAATCGAATAATCATTGTTATAAAGGTTTTAAACTAATTATACTGTAGGCGCTCACTTATTTTCCCATATCATAATTATGTGTTCCCTAGTTTTAAACCTTCATAACAATGATTATTATTTATCAGTGATCATTTTTGTAATTTTCCAAACGTAATAACTAATGCAAATTTATTTATTTTCTCCATGTGCTTCCATTTTTAACAAAATAAAGTATCTTACAAAATGAAAAAATCTTTTTTTTTTTACTGCTATTTTAACAAAACAAACATTCAGCTTTATAACACCTTCAGTTTTATACACCTGAAATTGTAGTATGTTTTTCATTTCACCAAAATCCTCAATTTTTGAAGTTGGAAAACTTATGGAAAAATTCTCAATTAAGGCATTGTTCAAAAGGATACATTGTCGTTAAAATTGTGAGTTCTAAATTGTGGTCGTTAAAATTTAGGAGTTATAAATTAAACTACAAAAATGTAAGCTTAGAGTTACCATTTTGAAATGGGACGAGACAAATATGTCAACACTTTTTTTAAAGTGTTTTACCTTTTAAAATGATGTAACACTCAACCTATGTTTTGATTTGAAATTCATACAAAGACCATCTCTGCCCACTTTATTATTCCATTTGGGGCACTATAATTGGAAAAAAATATACATTATCCTTATCCTTACGGATTTGCAGGAATCTCGCTAGTGTAATATATTTTTTAAGGCATTTTTTATTGATTTTTGTTTTGTAGTTTTGTTTAATTAATATGAAACATTACAATTGCAGCATATGAGTACAGTCCTGATTCTGAAATAGCTTCAGTGACAGTTGGAACCTCTTTACTGACAGGTCAGAGCGGATCTGAAGAGGATCTCCTGGCTGAAAAAGTAAGTCAATTTATGTATGGATAATATGACTAACCACTTGCTGATGAGTTTTTATTTTGTTTCACTTTAACATGGGTTTCAATAGTTTTTAGACAAACCTTTTTTCCATAGTCCTAGGTAAACTACACATTTTGAGCAGCTTTAAGAAATAAACCAAGTATATACATTATAAAATCATGTAACAGTGTTTGCAGCTGTCTCATGTAAAACAAAGAACTAGAAATAAACTAAAACGTTTGTCAAATCAATTATCATAAAATATAAAGTTCTCTGTATTAAAATGTAAAGGCCATGGTAAAACTGAATAATATTGTTTATCTTGAGATTATCAAGCAAGGTCTTTGAATAATTAAAAATTTAATGATGCACTGCTCCCACCCTAGATTATTTTTCCAGGTACTGTAGTCATACTTTGAGTAACATTTTTATATTTGAAAAATGCCAAAATTAGGCTGTGAGATACAGTTTTGTTGTACAGATAGTTGCTTTCTAGTTAAATAATCTTTTTATATAATTACTTGATTTTAATCAAATAAACCTCTTCTCTGAATTACATGTTTGTTGGTTATGACATTTCTTATGTTCCTATGACACCCTCATTGGGAGGTAAATTGTAAATACCTATGTCATTACTTTGTGGTCTCACTTTACATATACATTTTTTTTTAAGTTTTCCAAAAATACAAATTTTATTTAAAATTTGACTACGGAGAAACTTCATTTCAAACCATCAATATAGGTGAAGTCCATTATTGAATTTTAAAATTATGAATAATAGTTGTATTATGTTGTTGTATTATAATAGTTGTATTTCTGTTGGTATGATGATTGGAAGCTATGTTTTTTTTTAGAACAAACTAAACTTAGCACTAGTTTAACTAGTTTCAAACATTACCCTGAATAATTATTGCACAAGCCTTTCCTTTTTGAAATGGGTTTTCTCACTATTAGGACAATATACTATCCATGTGATATACTCTCTCACCTCAGATATCTTGTAATTCTACAGTGTCTGTAAAACATGTGCTTACCAGTTTACCATTTTGTTTGTGTTTGGTTTTGTTGATTAGTATTTCCTTAAAATTTGTATTAATTCGATATTTGTATCTGATATTATTTTTTAATGTATGTCAGGATATTTTTTATGTTTTAATTGTGTTATAAAGTTTACAACAGAGTTTGTACTGCTCGATTTTGTATAAAAACTTTCTGTATGTCAATCATTGGTGGTGTTCTTATTATATTGGTTCGATCAATAAAACTTATTTATCATTTTATATTCAGAATATCGTATTTGGAGTCGCTATAACATAGTTTGTATTGCAGGATATCTTGTCAGACGTAGAAGAAAAGTCTTCCACTGAACTTGGAACCGCTCCACACTTTGTTACTCCCCTTCCTGAAATAGTTCAAAGCAGGGATGGAGAGCTTGTCAGGTAATTGATAAAAACTGTACATAATCAGAAAGGCTTTATAAAAACTGATTCAATAACCTGAGAAAACTACAAATGTTGCAAGCTTGTGTCATAATTTATTATTTATTATTTTTTTTTTTTTTTTTTTTTTGAGTGATGGAAGTATATTTTCTAAAATATTAGAACTAAAAAACAAAGTTACTGAAAAAGGCAAATTCTTCACAAATCTTAATATTTGTAAAAAATATAATGAAAATAATAGTTTTCATCCAAAACAGTTATTTTTCAGGTTTTTTTAGGTTACCGTCACCTTATTCTGAATACTATTTTGATTTTTCATACACAATCATAAAAGAGACCATATTATATCACTTAACGCACCACTGTTAGCTTGCCTGTACTCTATAAAAGTTTCCTCTATAAGATGACATTCAATGTTAACATTTCTTTTGCTTACAGTTTTGGTGTATTTAAAAGTATTTTGGTCTGGAAATTGTTTGATTTTTGCAAAAGCAAGTATTAAAAATGATACCTATTGTCTCTCAGTCTACAGTTTCTCAAACACATTTATTTACTTTTCTTACTACATCATTTCTTAATCATATTTTTAACAAATACAAGAAACAAATAAATAGTATAGTTAGTTTTCAGGTTAAAAATCATTATAAAAATAAAACAATATTTTTCGATAGTGCTTAGTATAATTGAGTGAAAGACTGATTTTAATTTCACATTTACAGACTTGAAGCAAAGGTTGAAGGGAGCCCTAAACCGAAAGTACGTTGGTACAAACAAGGAGTTGAACTGCTACCATCTCAAGACTTCCAAATAGAGAACTTTGAAGATGGCACTTCTGTGCTGACAATTACTGAAGTCTATCCTGACGATGTTGGCGAGGTGATGTGTGAAGCCTACAACGAACTTGGTGTTGATACAACAGTAGTCCAACTAGACATACAAGGTAACTCATATGTCAGAGTTGTTTCGTGAAAAGTTAGTTTATTATAAAATAAAAATCAAGTACTGCATTATGCAAAATGTATTGACTTCTAATATAAATTAAAATTCATAAAAATAAAAAGTAAATTAGTACTAAATTGTACAATGAGAATAAAAATTGTTGCCATGTAGAACAGTATTTAATTATTTTTTACTTCTACAATAACTACCATAACCAAAGGCAGTTTTTTTAAGCAATAAATCACTGCTAAATAATAATTATTACTTAATTTTAATGAATCGCCTAACAAATTTCTGACATTTTTTTGAAAAATAAAATATTTTAATCAAACTCCTTCATCAATACTACTTTAGTTTAATCAATAATTAATGATATTAAATTATACGAATAATATCTTTCTTTAAACAATGCACTAGGCCTATGTTTGTAATTGAATACCCAAAGTTAAATTAAAATGGTAAATAACATAAATATTAGTTATATACAGTCAACAAATATAATTAAGTGTGTATAATTATATTTATCTTTTTTCATGTGATTGCTGTATTTTTCAGTGCCATCGAGTATGTCTTTGCCGCAGTTTCTCTTCTTCAAACCTTTTTCCTAACCTTTACAATCACAACACTAACAGCTTCACTAACATATTTTATAATAACACTTTACAATTTCCATTTATTTTAGTAAGTATTACAAATTATGTGTATTGTTGATGTGATTTATTTTGATTTTTGTTCACATTTATTGTAAAATATTTTAAATCATCCAATAGTAGTACTTTAAAACCATACTTTTTTTCGAAATGTAAATTCAATAATTTTAATGTATTTGTGTACCATTTGTTGAGTTTCTATTATTATTTTAAGCAATGTATTTGGAAACTATGTAATAATTTCTAAATTTAAAGTTTTTTTACTGAAATAAGTTTTAAACACAGTAACAAACTATCTTTTTAAACTAAATGTTTTAATGTTTAAACTAATTCAATGAATTTGGTCATTTATTTGTCATCAAACATTTTGCACTTAGGTTACTTGAATACAAAGGAGTATCGGAAGCCAGAATGGGTAACCCACATGGAGGATATGAAGAAGCAAATACAAGGTAAAACAGAAGTTACTATGTCTCTAGATAGCTTAGAGCATGTAAGTGTGAAGCCGAACGATGACCAGACATCGGAAAGTTGGATTTCTCTAGGCGATCTATCATTAGGGGATGATTCGGTTTTTACTTTTGAAACAAGTACTGATATTCAAAATCATACTGATGAACTATTATACGATGATGATTCAAACAACAAAGACGAATTCAATGATAGTGAACACTCTCCTATCAGCTTTTATTTATTACCTCCGATTGAGGAAAACAGTGAACCTTCCACAAACAGTAGTATTAAATCAGAATACTTTGGCGTATCGAAACGACAATTTTCATCATCTTGTCAAAACATTACAACAATATCTGATTCAGAAAGTTCTGAAAATGTACCGCATCGTTGTCAAACATTTCCTAGAACTAAAGCAACTCCTTATTGGTCACATCAAGGCCCTCAACATAACTTTGGACATGCTAACACCCTATATCCTTTGGAACCGAGAGAACTAGATCCAGATTCATTTCATCAACTACACACTGCGGACAGTCAGGAGGAGTTACAAGAGTTTTTACTGCTCGAGAGCCAGTGTATGACAACAGACGGTGGTATAGCAGCTGCTTTTCTAACGTCTGATGAGGTTTCAGGTATAGTAATGTAGCTTACTAACTTTTATGAGAAAACAACTTTAAAAAATTCCTGATAGCCCTTCAAATACTCAAATGCTATAAAAAAATATGCTAAAGATTTTCTTACAAACTATGCTGACTTATTGTACAAAAATATTAAGCTTAAAAATTATAACTCAAAATGTTCCATCAGACATAGTTTTAAGAAGATTTGATTAAAGTAAAATTAAAAGAAAACAGATTATGGACCTATATCTTTCTTTACACATTTTCCAAAATTTTCAATAAAGATATTTGCCTTAGTTCTTAATGACATATACACGAAGACTTTCGTTCAAGTATTTGATTTGTTGCTAAAGTTTAATATCATATTAAACACTGAGTCCGCAATCATAATTTGTACAATAACAAGTTTGGTACATGTTATTGTACTGAACTCAGAGTTTAATGTTGTTTTAAATTCAACACAGTGTTCATTGAACATCTTTTAATGTCATATAATTTATACAGGAAACCCATTTCATCATATCTATCTTTAGTACTGTATTAGGTACAAGCATCTTAAAATGGAAGGCCTTATTAACTTGTTTTTTGCTTTAAAAATGTTAAACTTAATTTTGATAAATCATTGCTACACTCCATTTTGATAGCCAACTAAATTTTGTTTGGTAGCAACATCATTTTGCTATAGGTATTTTTTTTTTATCTAAAACAACTCATGTTGACATTTTTTTAAATTTTTTGGTATGTTTTTGTATATTTAATCATTTAGGAGTTATAGTTGTTTCATAGTTAAATTTTACAAATTCTCAATTAAGTTAATTAAAGAGTTGAGTTTTTTTTAAATATTTAATAATACAAAATTATTTATATTTTTTTTCAAAACAGTATACTCATGAATTAATGTAGTCATTAAAGCCTTTTATTTATAAAAATATTACACTTTACTATTTTGAAAAATTTGTATTACTGTCATTTACGTTGCTGTTTCAATCTATTCACAAGCCATCTTATTTTAATATAACAAGAAATTTAAACAAAAAATATATAGCAAATGAAAATATAATTTTCTTAGTTTTCTTTCCTAACATTTAAATAAAGATTGTTTTCTTTTTGTATTAGTGTGATGTTTGTATGTGTTGATGTTTGATGTTGTTATGTGTTAATTTGTGTTACTAACTTTTGTTTGTAATAGACCACTGAGATCTCTACTCTATTGTACAACATTTCTAGTCAATTTATAAAGGTAAGTGTCAAACAGTATTACAATAATGTATATGATTTATTTTAAGACAAAGGTAATATAAAATTTTAATACTAATTATTGAGAATGTGAAAAACAAGTTTTCAGATTATGCCAGAAAGTATGAAAAGATCAGTACGGTGCAACAGTTTAGCAAAATTATTTTAATCTATAATACTATTTTATCATTGAACCAACCTATATGGGATTTAATATTATTAAGAATGTGAAATGGTAATTTTACTTTGAATCGAAAATGGGAAGTTTTTATAAAATGTTGGGTACTAAACATTAATTTAACCTTTTTTTATTTACTATTAACATTAGGTTTATGAAAGTTATGGCAAAAATATGTAGGTATGTTACTTAAAGTTGACTATTGATTAGGAAATCCTGTACTTTACATTGGAAATTAATTTTAAAATTATATTAAATAATAGTCAGACATTTTGTATGTTGTATTCGTTTAGAATTCGTAATTTTAAAATTTTTTTCATTCACATTTTTACTTTAAATTTTTTTCTAGATCTATCTGTTTAGAGCTAAAACTGTTTAATAGTGTGTAAAATATGTCATTAAATTCCTACAGCTCATAAATATTTAAATTTACCAAAAAAGACATCAATGATTTAAAAATGCTTTAAAATTATATAGGTACCCACTTTTCAACTATAAAATTTAAGTTTTCAATAAAAAATATTAAAAAAATGTATAATTTACAGCAAAATATCAATTTTTTTCTGTTCAGCAGCACAAGCTTATTATCAATTTTATTACTATTGGACTGGTTAAAAAAGATTTTCAGATTAAATTAGCGTTAGATTTACATAACATCTGACCAAAAAATGTAGATTTTCAATACTTATTTTGATCAAACATAGCCTATACCGCCCTAGATAAGGTACCCAAATAAAGAAGGAATGAAATCATATCAGTGGTTTTCAAATTGCAAACAGAATTACTTGTTTATTTTAAATAAATAAATGAGTTTAATGCCTATCTTATAACCAAACTGCTTGAGTGCCGGTTATAGAAAGTTAAATTTAATTTTGTTCAATCAAACCTAAGTAACAGTGATAAAAAAAATTGGGTGTGCGTCGGACCACACGGTGGAAGTTATACTTCTTTGGCCATTCTCATACACCCACTCACGCACACAAACAGACAGGATATATAAATGAAATATAAGACATTTTTCAATATTATTCAATATATTTATCTTCAATATATTATACGTGACTTCATTATTATATTATACACCTATATTATCATTATCAGTAATTATATATTGTGGATTCGGTGACCCTACTGTCGATTAATCGATAGTTCTTAAAAATTTGTTCTTACTTTTCAGCGTGACGCGGTTTCTCGACCAACATCCCATCCCAAAGTGTTTAACGGGCGCAAAGAAGTATAACTTCCGATAGTTCTTAAAAATTTGTTCTTAATTTTCAGCGTGACGCGATTTCTCGACCAACATCCCATCCCAAAGTGTCTAACGGGCGCAAAGAAGTATAACTTCAAAAAATGTGTAATATTGTTCATTAGTGAAGTAAAATAAAATGTTGAACAGAAAATATGTTGTATTTTACTTGACAAGACTTGTTTGTATTAATCTTGACCTCTTTCAGATCCTGTATTGCAAAATGTTTAAACAATTTTTCAGAATAACTTTAAATAATGCTTGTTGCTTGCATTGTACCTCATTTGATTCATATTGTTTTTGTTCTACAGTCAGCCAAAGTGTTCCTACTTTTATACAAGAAATTAAAGATGTAAGAGTTCTGGAAACGGAATCTGCAACATTTGAATGCATTTACTCTGGCTCACCAACTCCAGGTAAATATTTTATAAATATCATATGGTAGGTCAACTAGAGTGGTCAAATAACAATCATAAGAGCCAACATTAAGCAATAAGGCTTAATCATTGAAAAACCTGTAGAATTAAAGCAAAACAAGTTGTTTGTCAACACATTTAGTTTATTAGCTTCATTTTGCAGTAAAAAAATGTGTATCATTTATTATATTTGAGTTTAAAAAGACATATCTGAATTAAAGCTAAT
The DNA here is from genome assembly GCA_018207615.1 of Philaenus spumarius. NCBI lineage: Eukaryota > Metazoa > Arthropoda > Insecta > Hemiptera > Aphrophoridae > Philaenus > Philaenus spumarius. The sequence continues at coordinate 367,085 of JAGFPH010000056.1, read as the reverse complement.
ACTTCATCATCAAACATCATCAAAAGAAATCCAATTTAAACACTAAAACAAATTGAACAGTGTATAGTATAACTATGACAAAACAATCATTCAATTAACGAAATGGTATGTCAGATTTCTATCATAGGCTATGTTGTATTATAATGATATTTTCATAAATTTAATACAATAAACATAGTGTCTTAATAGTGAGAGGCTTAATAGTTTTTTAACAACAAAGTTAGATGTATGCAATTGTTATTATGGTAACTGGTGTTAGAGAATGTCATTCCCCTATATTCAGGAATCTGTTACTACCAAGTAACAATTTGCTAGGAGTCAGAAGAAAATATTTCTTGGCACTCTATTGTTAGTTGTATAGTTTAACAAAGGTAACTTGGAGCAACTCTTGGGCAGGTTGGGAAAATGAAGAGGGCACATGTAAGGCATAATTTTACATAATTTTGGTATTTCTGTTTTTTAACATATTATTATATTTTTAGATTTCCGGATTTTCTTTTACAATTTTTCTAAACATATTTCATCAATACTTTGACTTCGTGATGCAAATCGTCCTTAATTAATTAATTGATTAATTGACCTAACTTGAGACATCTACTTATATAAAGCTAGACGGTAACACTGATTCATTGACATTAATTATTATGCACTTCCCGTAATCGGACCCCCCTCAACCTTATACTTGAAATAAAGCTCTCGACGAGAAACCTTTGGGAAAATTGCCAGAAGGTAACATTTTTTTATTTTGCAAGCATCTTTTGGGCGGAAATAATGTTTTAGTTTTGAAATTTTTTAATTTTTCCACTTTGAGCGCGTTTAGTAAGAAAGCGGTAAGAGATAGCAAAAAATGTTAAATACAAAAGTTGTAGAAAATTTAATTTCAGTATAACGATTTTTCATCAGATTTAAGATCCAATCATCCGTTTAGCCACTATTCATCCGAGAAGGGAGGCTCCGAATTTTCCAACTACGAGCGTAGCGAAGCAGCCATCTGAGGCGGGGCTGAGACGCAAAGCGTCCAGGGGCAGAGCCCCTAGTTATAAATAAACCTAATCTATATCATAGAACAATAAATACATGTTTTAAAAAAACATCATTAATCATATTGACAATAAGATTGGAATACAAGTTTTGTGATGGCGAATGAGCCATTTAAACATCTCTCTCTCTCTCTCTCTCTCTTTAAGTTATAAACTTAGACTTTTGCCACTCCTCCCTTCCCCGCCCAACAGTCATGACTGCACACAGGTAAGCTGCACAACCTCTTCATCTGCACATCTCGATATTGCTCAAAGTTATGTTAAATTATTCATTATTTTAATAGTCTTATTTAAAAAAAAAAAAGAATGACGCAAACCAGACTTCAAAAAGTTCATCCAGTCAATGGTTGTTTAAAATTGCATAGTATAAAAAGCACCCTATATAATATAATTGTTTATAGTAAAAAGAGTTAAAGATAATAATTTTAATTCTAAGTCTTCACAGTGTTCTCCTTCAGTTGTCTTTCAATGTGTTTTACGGTTTCTTATGTAACCTCGACAAAACCTTTACTTAATATTATTACGAGATTGGAAGGTTATTTTTTTACTTTGAGACGAAAATAAGAAATTTTTTAATATAAATCATTCAGATTTAATGTTTAAAAATGAGCAAGAATAAAAATGTTTGTAACAAACATTTTTACAATGTATTTGATTTAGTATGAACACTGTTTATGAAAGTTATGACAAACATTCGTTGCAGGTATGTAATTTAACGGTTGACTATTGAAATTAGAAAATCGGTACTTATCTTGGGAAATAAATTTCAAAATGTTTTTTTATTTTTTCTTATAAATTGTATGTAAAGTTTTGCACTTTATAAAAGATTAAATATAAAACAGAAGACTTTCAAAAGGAAAAGAGAAGATAAAGGCTGAATCGAGAAATATAAAACCAAGGAATTTTATTCTAGTCAATAAGATTGAGACAATATTGAGTTTTTCTAGATAAACTTTATTTTTTTATATCTTATAGACACTTAAATATTATGTCTGAATAAATTGCAAATATTTGGGTTGAAATTTAAGAATAAATTATTAATTCATTCTTTTAGGCCTTGGACATAAATTCATATTGTATACCAATTATCAGTACAACAAAGTACAAAGATTACAACCATGTGAATAATAATGAGAAAAAAATAGTACGGTAGGTACTTATGGTAAAAAAATATGTATATTTAGGAAGAGAACGTCAAATTAATACACATTTAGAACAATGGTTTCGTATTCATTACAATATTAATGATCAGTCATACTGAAATTTTGTCAATCTTATTAATTTGATATTGTTTGTTATAACAACACAAACACACTAATAAAATCTTTATGTAGATTTTACTTTTAGATACCTCCAAAGAGTAATCTATTGGAGAGAGAGATCTGGAGAATGGGCAGGTCATTAAAAAAAATTAGATATTTGAAATGAGGGATCTACCCTCAAAGTAGACTGTCAATAAAAGTTAGAATTCTTTCAAATTCTTTTAACTTATTCCTTCTTAGTAATAACCTATGGAATTCATTAAAAACATGTGCAATCTATAAGGTGAATGAAAGAGTTATATAAGATTTGATTTTTCATAATCCATTTCTGTCATTTTACAAATAACCATTGAAGCATAATGAAAGTATGGTATTTTTTTTAGAGATTCAATGTTAGTATATTTTTGCAATCTCTCACTCATACTCAGTAGTTAGTTGCTAGTTCTCATCAAGGTGTACTCATTATAAAAAAGTAAAATGAATTACCTACTTGTTGTTTAATATAATATTTTTCTTTACTCACCAAAAATGTTTTAATCTGGAAAAAAGCAGTAAAAATTTGAATAAAGGCCTGCTTGGTCGCTATTATAAAATTACAAAAGAAACAAAATACTGGTTTTTATTCAATGATATTACAATGATTAATTTATGTTATTAATATTTTACAGATATTGTTTGGTATCACAATGATAAGCTTATTCGCAGTTCGAAAAATGTACAAGTACGTATCAAAGATAAGAAGACATCAGTAACCATATTGAATGTAACTGAAGAAAACGCAGGAACATATGTATGCAAAGCAAATAGTGAAATTGGAGAGGCTGTTACAAAAGCTAAACTATTTTGCACAGGTAACAAGCATGCCAGTTGTTTTTATTTGCTCTGCAATGTAAGTAAACTTATTGTTTGCTAAACATTGAGTAACATTGAGCCTACATTATGATGGAGTTATAACTAGCAGCATTTGTAGTTGGTATATAATGCAGGATTTCAGATTCATGCACTGAATTTTACAGATTTTAAATTTAAATATCTAGAGTTTAAACTTATATTTTTACTATCGTTTTTAAATTGGTTTATTCAGCAAACCTATTGTAAGTTAGATAATGATACATAGAAATGGATTTGACTCTTTTACATTTCATGATTTAAATTAGAAGTTAAATTGATTTTAAATGTGATGATTGTGTCATTGCAGCCCATGACAGAGTAGGCTAAATAAAATGTTGCCTGTTTTTTTTTTTTAATTGAAAAAATGTGATTACATCTTTTTGAATGTAAAACCTTACCTAATCTAATTATTTTAAGTAGGTTATACACATGTTATTTACATTTATGCTTGTGTATATTGAAAATTCAATTGCGATGCAATTTATTGCATACTATTAATGTATATAAACTAGATAAAAAACCCCAGGATTTTTGTATAACTGCAACTATATGCATTTTATTATGCAAATTAACATTATATGTTATCAGTGTGATTATATGTAAAGCTAATTTACATAATTTTGTACTTTATTAGTTACCGGTACCATTCAATTGTTTGGTTTTGATTTCTGCATCTTCCTTTAACATATTTATTGTTTTCTTGATTTTAAGCATGCTTTTTCCTTTGGTTATGTTTTTTATATATGCTAAGAATGTTTTTGTTGAAATTTGCTAGGTTTTTTTAAAGTTTCCTTATTGCTCAAAAGGAAGAATACATTACGAAAGCAATGAACATTGAATAGGACTCTTTTAGATCCTAACTTGAAAATCTACCAAAATTGTTTAACATGTTGGCTATTTTAATCAGATTTGTATTAATAACTTCTGATTAATTTAGCTTATAAATTTAACTCTAAATGTAATGAAACAATCCACAATCTTTGGAATTAAAAATAATAATTTTACTGTTGGAGTGTCATTTTAAACTGTCACGGGCAATAAATGTTTAGCTATCATTCCTATATAACATTGGCGAATTCTGTAAGGAAAGAAAAAGAAAACGTAATGATTTTTTACATAGTGGTGAGCCAAAATACAAACAGATTATCATATGTAGTTAAAATAATTTGTATGTAATTTCATTTATTTTTATTTAAAAATTGGAAATAAAATAGCCTATTGCAAAATAATAATCAAACATTTTCATTCTACAAAATAACTAAGCAGTGTGTTTTGTAACAGGTTTACGGATCATGATAAATAAAAATAATTAATTAGAATTAATAACGGTTTTCTAAAAGTATTCAATGTTTATTAATGGTATATAAGTATATTAGTGTTATGTTTGAAGTACTGTAATTTAAATATAACAAACCTCTGACAGTAAGCATTTGAAAACAGCTGATTAGCAAAAACTAAAATTAGGTAAAAACAACAATTCAATCGTTTGAACATAAGCCTACTGTTAGAAAACATGTATTGATCTTTTTGTGCTATTCATTCCTATTTACTGTGAATTTGAGAATCATGCCTGTGTTTACTGTTCATAGTATTTAGTCCTGTGTATATAATGTAAATATTTACTTATTAGTTAGAACTAATTCAAACACAAATATCTAAAAAAAACTCACATTATTTAAACTATATCGGAATTGCTCAGCGAGTGAGACAGAATGGAGATTATTGAACGTGACCTTATTTGGTAAACTATGCATTCTTAGACAATTCATTTTACTTGAGAAAATAAGATGCTTCTTGAAATCTGCATGGAAAATAGTTTCCTTTTATGATCACATTAGTCAAAAATATTTACTCTAAGAATTTTAAATGTTTATTGAAACAGTTTCAATAAGTTCCTGGAAGAAGTTAAATTTAACTAGATATGACTCGTCTCAATTAGTATGGTTACTTAGTTATGATGCATGACTAACTATCTATTAAAAGAATTCATTTATAAAGAAATATATAAACTGAAAGCATCTTAAATATAGAACAGAATTATACACTTACACTGAACTGAACATATTGACAGAAGAAATACCACAATTCAAGTCAAAGATTCTAAACTGACTAAAGGCTGACTAAGGCTGATTCTATTGCTCAACATTATAATTTTTAAAGTATAATCATTGATATAATATGATCTATATGTCCAACCAATTTTAAAATGAGATAGTTACAATCATAAGAAGGATAAAAATTTCTCCTACAGTGAAACAAGCCTTTATCAGAGAGTTTGATAAATCAACTTGCTCAATTTATCATGAATTAAGATCTAACCACCAGCCATTAAATGTGTTCCTTTCACCTTTTCCTTTGAGAATAATGCGTAAAAAGAAATGAACGGTAGGGATTGGAAATAAAGGAAATGTATTAATTTTATAACTGCAATAACAGTATTTTTGCTTCTGGGTCTAAATTCAAACCCACATTGTATTTTTTGGAAGCCTGATGAAAAGTAGGTTTCCATTTCCATCTGAGTCCAACAGTAAGGGAAAAATGCATGGCTAAAAAAAGCAAGAAAACAATGTACAATGAATTAGCCATTTAAATGGAATAGAAACAGTTTGACCTGGTCTAGGAAAAGGCCTATATAAAAACCAAGGCACACCTATCGTTTTAACAAAACAATTTACCATCATGCAGAAAATGAAACAAAATCATCCTATAGTAAATTCACAATAACCAGTCGGTAAAAATAAACAAACCAATCATATGATAGAGCCTCCTTTGTTCCTGAGTGTTTTTTTTATGCAGGTTGAAAAAGAGAACTGCTTTATAACTTTTGTAATTAAAGGGAGTGTTCCTCATCAATAGAATGGTCATCTTTATAACATAACCTTGAATAAACTTTAAGTGTGGTTTGCCTTATTGCCATATGCAAAAGGCTATTTTAATGTATGAGAGAAACTTTATAACAGTCAATCAATAATTATGTGTTTCTTAATTACTTATCCCGTCCAGAAAGTAAAGAACGAATGCGCATCGCGTGCGGCGCAGATCCCCCACTACTGCGATTACGTGCGCGGCCGCTTGCCCCTTCCTTTCTCTTCAGTGTGGGGTGAGTCTCGTTGCTGTGTGGTCACGCTACTGGGGTTTCGCAGCGTTTTAAAATGACGGCGCTAATCGAAAATCCCGCCAAATGTGAAGTACGGAGTGTAATCCGCTTTTTGAATGCTCAAAAAGTTAAGCCCATTGAAATTTATAGGCAAATTAAAGCTGTGTATGGCGAAGATGCGATGAATGAGTCATCAGTAAGAAAGTGGTGTATCATGTTTAACCAAGGAAGAACTAACGTGCATGATGGAGATCGGAGCGGGAGGCCATCACTAGTCACGGATGAACTGAAGAAAAAAGTTAAAGAAACAATTCAGGAAAATCGACGTTTCACTTTGACGACTTTACATGACTCTTTTCCACAAATTTCACGATCACTCCTACATGAGATAGTGACAGATCATCTTGGTTACAAGAAAGTGTGTGCTCGGTGGGTGCCTAAGATTTTGACGGACGACCATAAGGCGAAACGCATGGGGGCAGCCCTTGAATTTTTGACTCAATATGACAAAGATGGAGACCAATTTCTTGATCGTATTGTTACGGGAGATGAAACATGGGTTTCGTATAAGACTCCAGAAAGTAAGCGTCAGTCAATGGAGTGGCATCACACAAATTCGCCCTCCAAACCCAAAAAGGAAAAACTATTGTTGCAGACTCGCAAAGTCATGGCAACGGTTTTTTGGGACCAAAAGGGATTAATCCATGTGGATTTCATTCCACGAGAGGCAACAATAAACTCAGAATCCTACTGTGAGACTCTTCAACGACTTCGTCGCGCCATCCAAAACAAGAGGCGTGGAATGCTGTCGGCTAAAGTTTTTTTCATTCACGACAATGCCCGGCCTCATGCCTCAGCACGAACGCGGCTAGAACTCCAAAGTCTGAAGTGGGAAATCTTTAGTCATCCTCCCTACAGCCCTGACCTAGCACCTAGTGATTTTCATCTGTTTCCAATGTTGAAGCAATTTTTGGGTGGAAAACAGTTTGGAAATGACGATGAACTTAAAGAAGCAGTGATAATATGGCTCAAATCTTTCGCGGCTGATGAGTATAACATCGGAATAGAGAAACTGGTCCCACGTTACAACAAGTGTCTCGACAACAATGGCGATTATGTAGAAAAGTACTGTGGCTGTGTAAATAAAGTTTGGTGTTGATATCTTTTGTTTTTATTTAACCATGCTAAAACGTTCTTTACTTTCTGGACGGCCCTCGTAGATTTCTGTCAAATGTTTTGTAGAGAAAACTTAAACTATTATGTGATTTGTTGGATTGAACATATTAAATACAAATTATAGTAAATCTTAGATGTATCTATAGAATAATATTACAGATATATTGTTTAAGGTCTGTAATTATAGAAATATGTTTTAAAAAACAGTAATTATTAATATAGTGCGTAAAGTTGTTTCGAAAATGATTTATAATTTGTCGGCCTGTGAAGACATGGTATGATGCGTGAGGTGCGGTTCCATGATCACAAATTGTGATGTTTTCTAGGATGATGAATTGTTCACTTATCAATTTTATGGAAATGTACTTCAGATTAACAATACTTCATGGTAAGTTTTCAACCGATCAAAATTTTTAGCATGTCCATATTTTCATATATTATTTTCAGTCGAAGGTGTTATAGGACATGTAATTTTTATGATTAAATTATTTACCAATTTTGAGAATGAGCATTTGTTTAAATATTTTGGCCCATCATTATGGTTAATATGTATGTACAATATTACGTAGAAAAGAGTAATAAAGTAATAAGTAGCAAATAGATTAAAAATTTAAAATGAAAAATTAACTGCAGCTTCAACATAGACTACTTTTTATCAAAGAATAGCAGAAGTATGAAATTGATATTCATTACTGATTTTAATTTAATGTTTACCTGTAAGTTGTTCTAAATCATTGTTGTACTCTTAGAATTGCCAAAAGAGAAGAAAGAAGAGCGGCAAATTAAAATGGCACAGGAAGAGGAAGAAAGAGTGAAATTAGAACGAGTAAAATTAGAGAAGAAACGAGAAGAAAAAAAGAAACAGAAAGGAACATTTACTTTTGAAGAAACAAAGAGGTACCTTGAGTGTTTATATTCTTTTACCAAACTTTACAAACAAGAAGACATTAATTATATGTTTGTACCTATGTATGTGAGCTTGTAACTGCTTAAATATTCAATTAGGAACGATAATAATATTGGGTTGAAGAATTTTTATGCATTTTACTTTCTTTGAGGATCACAAAGTTTTAATGGCACGGTGTGTTAAACACATAACTCTTTCCTAAAGTGACCAAAAATCATATTGAGAACCATATCCAATGCAAATGTTATTGAAGTCATTACAGAGTCCAAAACTTTTACAAGTTAGGCCTACTTATAATATGTGTATAGGGGAATCAAAATATCAGGACAATAATTGCGTTATTAAAAACAAAATGACTGAAAGACAAAAAACGAAGTTTCTGGACCTCTGTTATAAACCTTTCCTCTGTCACAGCTCTAGAAGTAAATGTAGAGTGTAAATTTAGAATGTAAATTATTTCACTTATACTATCCCCCTTTTTATTTCCCTTACATCTGTACTTGTGTTAGAGAACACAACAAATTTACTCTCTACTAATAAATACTTTGTTTTCTTGGTATTTCCAATACTGTGTATGTTAAAGTTAAATTTTGAATATCATTAACAATGCATTTATTTAGTATTTTGGAAATTGTGATGAAATTGTATTTCATAACAATTAAAATTTGTGTTAGTAAATTTGTTTATGTTGTAATTAGTTCTTTGATAACCATTGATTCTACACTTACAGAGGATCCATTGACGTAAAAGAGGTCCAAGTCATGGGAACAACTAAGCAGATTACAGAAACTACTCAGAAGGTAATTTGTTGCTATTACTAACATGGTCATAGCAGTTGTTAACCCCAACTAGTTTCATATTATTTCATTAAACTGTAATAGTTACAGTTTTGTTTTGTCTGCTATTTTTTTAAACAGGTGGTATTATTTTTATGAAACTTTAATTTACATTACATATTCACTTTAAAAATACATAAAAATTATTTAAACAAGATTTCAGATTTTAGGTTACACAATATTTGTAATTATCTATACAATATATTAGCCTATTTCTGGTCATAACAGCTAATTTCAAAATTGTTATGCTTTTTATTTACAGTAGGGATGGGTCGATTCTCGATACCGATTCTCGATACCACCGATACTTTAGCTTTGGTATCGGTATCGAGAATCGATAGCCGAAACTCGATACCGATTACCGATACCAAGAGATACTCAGTTGTCAGAATTGCTCGTTCTCGTATAGACTCCGTGAATGTAATCTCCGGTATTTGCAATCGCATTCTCTGTATTTTAACTCAATTCAGCATTTAACAATAAATATCAGTAGGGAAAATGTAAAACATTATTCATTTTATGTAAGTAGACATTTTCCCCAGTAAAATGTTTTAGACAATTGTTTCCTTTCTTAAGTAAACGCTTCTTGTTTTATTTTTATTCATGCGTAGGCTGTTATTTGTACACAAGAAGTCTAGAGTAGGCTCAAGGTCAAACACTTATGGATTCGTTTGTTATCGTGTCTAGAATTAGGGTGTCTACTGTGAAGAAAATTAACACATTTTATAGATCGGTAACAAAAACAAAAGTATTTAAACTTTAAAGTAATAATTTTATTTGTTTGAAGTCGGGTAAAACTTGTTGGGACTTACGTTACCCGTGATTTATGATTTTTATGGGAGTCCGGACGGAATTCCTTTGTTTTACTTTTTATTTAGAGATGGGTCGGTTCCATTTTTTTCGGTTCCCGGTTCTAGAGTCAAATCGGTTCTATTTAGACCTGTTATTCAAGGAATTTAACAAGAATTTAAGAGTAAAGTATAAGATTTAATTTGAATACTGAAATGATTAAGTACAGATAATTAAATACAAGTATTCAGCTAAGTTAAATTACAGACAAAAGTCCATCACTTTCAACGTCTATTATAAAATATTGCTACACTTTCGATGCCATTGCTAAAAAGACTAGCCTACTCCGGTTAAGTTTCCACTTATCCTCAACTAACTAAACTTAATCAAATTAATATGTTAATTCAGTATAGTGTCGATTATCCGAAAGCGGAAATGTACTGTAAATAAATAAGTACATTACAGTTCTGCAAGTCGTGCACGTAATTCCGAATTTAAAGGTTTTTACTCGCATAATCAGCCGAGTTGTAGACTTCAGGGAGTTTGTGCGCTCAACGGAACAGCGGCCGCTGTTGAGTCAGCCGCACTTCGTAAGTGAGTAGGCCTACACAATTTAATTACCCGAACAAATCGAATTGTGGATAGCAGACGTAAAGATATTTTTGGGTTTAGTGTGAGGTATTGAAAATTTAGTATACAGTCAACTCCCGACTACATGGGATAATTACCGGCAAGACCTTCACGGATAATGTGAAATCCCGGTTAAAACAATTCGTTATAGTATAGGGCCCAAATACAAAATATTATGCAAGAATTATAAACATAATGGTTATACTGTACCTTTAATCACTCCTAAAACGTATAAAAAACTACAAACAGCATTATTTAGATTGAAATAGCAGTACAGCAATATATTATTTACAATGTTCAAACACGATTAAAATAGTCCAGAATGTTCAACAACAATTAAAATAGTCCGTTAGAGTTTTTTGTTTTTTCGTGTTTTTGCTTGTCACGTAATAATGCATCACCTTGACTGTATAAATAGTCAAGAAGGCCTTTGATGTAACTCAGAGCTGTGCCGTGTATCACTTTCGGCTAGAGATGTTACGTCAATAACATAACTGCTATTTAGTAACAGCTACTCTATAGTAGCAGATTATAACTGCTACTCTATTCTCTAAAAAAAACGTGAATAGATGCTAATCGTGATTGCAGTAGCATCAGTTTCGTGTTAGTTGTTATTCGTTTGCTACAAGGCCGCCCGCCCTCCTGTCACCCGCATTTTTTTACTTCTTGCCCCACCACCTCTTTTGTGTCTCGGCCCAGTTGACGATCCCGGTTTAGCCGCAACCCATATAAACCGATCCTGTTTAATCGGGAGTTGACTGTATTTCACTTTATTTATTTACCAAACATTTCTTCAGTTCCAAATTTTAAACTTCTAAAGATCCTCTTATGTATAGTGTGCTGCAAAATGCTTTAGATGTAGTTATGTTCAACAAATTTATTGGAATCAATAGTAACTTAAAACGCACATATTGTTGAAATTATTTTTCTTTTTTCATAGGTTACTGCTACACGAAAAATAGACATTCAACAATCAGTAGCTGTATCTGCTGTTGCTTCTTGCAAAAAGATTGACGATGAAGTCGAGTTAACTGAGGAACAACCAAAAGAAGTTGCGGGCATCATAGCTCCCATTCAAGAAGCCGTTACTATTTCAGAGGTCCCGACACAAGAACTTGTTCAGGAAATACCTAAAGAAGTTGATGTACCGAAGGAAAATCTTGATGTTGTGACTTCTGTCCAGGAGCCGATTAGTGTAACTGAGGTTCGTACAGAATCAATTGTTGAAGAGATTCTTAAAACAGAAACAAAGAAAGCAAAAGCTAAGAAAAAAGTAACTATTCAGGAATCTGTTGAAATTAGAGAAATTGAATCAAATATGAATTTTGAAGAATATTATGATGATGTAATTAACGAAGGAAAGGCTAGTATGATTTCTTCGGTCCAAGAACCAATTATGATAACAGAGGTATGGATCAGTAACGTGTTGCTCAGACTTGCGTAGATGAATCTAGTTGCTGTCTTCAGAGATGAATAATCGTATTTAAATAGTTATTGTGGATATTTGTGGATCTAGTCCAACTTTATTAACCTGTAGTGGTCTTGGTATTTGGTTTTAATTCATATTCGAGTAACTGTTTTGCACTTTTTATTTGTTTTGAAGGTCTTTTTTATATAGTCACAAAATTTAAATTGTTTAGGATAAGGAGTAACTTAAGAAGTTTGATTTGTTTGGAGTTTTAGTCCAGTAGAGTCCCGCTATCCCGAAAATCCGCCTATTCCGAACAAGAAAGATTAAGCTTGATGAAAACGCCTGAAACCAAATCTGAATGAAGGCTAGTTAGTTACTTACACAGTAAATGTCGGCTCCATTTATAAAATTTTGTAGAATCATTTTTAATCATTTCTAAACACAAATAACTAATTTACACACACTTAAAAGTGTAGATTTACACCATCCGTTTTCCCTTCCACTGCGTTGCGTTTTTGTTAACGAAAATTGACAACACATTAATCCCAATGGGCCTATTGAAATTGTCTGGTTTTGTTTAATTCACGTTTTCTATCCGTATTGCGGAAAGGAAGCTATCGCAACAAGTGTCCGGTGAAACAGATTAAGGGTCCTTCAGAAAGAAGGAAGGATTAAATACAATAGCTAGGCACTAGTAATGTTCTTGCCACCTGCCGGTTGCGTTCATCTGTTTTTCCTCCGTTTTCGTTATCTCGAAGGAATTTTATTTTTTGTTTTCGATCTTTTTTCAAGACAATGCGGAACTAACGGACAGACTGTTGGATGACAAAATGGACAATTCGAACAACCTACCTCTTCCTTTCCCTTTTTAGAAGAATTGTAACACACCGGAAGGAAAAAACGGTTGGTATAAACCTACACTAAGAAGTAAAGTCAGTGATTTTTTTCATGAACATAACATCATTTGGTGTTGATGAAGCGTGTTGTTCGACATAGCATAAGGCGAGGTCAAGAACATTTGCCTCGTCTGCCATATGCTGTGTCAAGAAGGTATGCCTTTAACAAGTCAATAAGTAGATATTATTCATAAAATCCATCTATTCCGAATTCCCGTTAAACTGAACCGTGTTCGGTCCCAATTAGTTCGAAATGGCGGGACTCTACTGTATTTACAAATTTTAAGAAATGAGTCATAGACTTTTTTCAAGATGAAATAGCACACATTCATAACTTTAACAAAAAATTATTTTACAGTAATAGAGTAATAATATGTTTTACTTGACTGTAGAGAATTAACTTTATATAGAAAAGATAATATTTAATGAAACTAATATATTTACAGTAGGCTTTCGTAGAATAATATGTCCATTTAAGAAAATAATAATAATTGTGTTATTCAGGAGTACATGTTATTATCCCTTGACCTATTGAAATAATAAGTCACAAAATATTTAGGCACAAAATCCGTTAGAACATCTATTAAATTTTTTCTAATAACTCAATTATCAAGTAGTAATATGTATGGAACACTTTTAGTGTCAATTTAATTTATTATTTAATATCTCTTTGTAGGGTTAAGAAAAATGGTGATACTAAACTGTATACAAGGATCAACAAAATTCTTTTTCCTTTTGTAAGCAACAACTGTGGTACTTAATGGACAAAAATTATTCTTAAACTGTCTAACATTTCTGGAAACAAAAATAATTAAAAAAATTTAAATCTTAAATGTCAATTAAACAAAATTGTCTGCACATAACATGCAAACGTTCTAGAACAAAACTGAACAGAGTTATAGTACAATTAAATTAACCATCCATTACACTAAGTGTAATATAACTATCATACACACCCTACTGTTAAAGGAACAATTTTATTTTGATAAACTTATGAATAAATACAACCTTTAACACTGTTAGTGTTGCGCTACAAAACTTCTTCTACCCATTTTGTGGTTTCAACGCAGCAGCATGCAATAAGTCACAGAATCAGTAGGCCTACAATGAGATTATAACCCAGTGGGTTTTGACCAAATAATCATAGATGAGAAATTCTATGACCGTTGAACTCTTTGTCTTAGTTTATTCTCCATCATTGTTACAAAACATTCAACCATTTATGATCCAATTCCCCAGTTCAAAGCCATAGTTCTGATTTAGTTCGTTCAGTGTGTAGTTTATTATTGTTAGATCTCGTGTGTGATATTTGTAAAATAGAAAAAAAAATGTATAGGGTACATGAAATAATACTGAATATGAAATGCATATAACAATATACATTTATTTTAATTAAACTAGTTTTAGAGGATTTACATAAACTTATTGTGAACCAATGTAAAACGACAGTTATGTGCACAAATATTTAAAACAAAACTACTTTTTTACACTTCTTCTAAATAAACTTTATACTTTTAATACCCATACAAATTAGGAGTATAAAAAGCAGATATTTATATTTGTTCATTATATTACTAGTGTATGGAGATAAAAAATATGTATAAGATTCTCCACATCATTCACATTAATTTTCTCTTATATTTATATTTTCTATGAATTTTAAACAAAGCTTTAATATTTTGCCCAATTGCGGTGACACTATAGGTGTAATTCAAGATTAAATTACATTAATATTATATATATTATATAATTTGGTTATATTGAGTAAAGGTTCCACTGCTATGTACGTAGTAATTATAAGTAACAGATCCGAGACTACAATGTGTGCTCATTTATATGTTTAACATTACAATTTTGCACACTTATATCCTTTACATGTCAATAATAGGTGCAATCTGAAACAACTGTTGAAGAAATAACAGAAAAAAAGACAAAGAAAAGACATGCCAAAAAGATACTAAAGAAAGATTTGTCGGAAGCAACAGAAGTCGAAGAAATCCTTCACAACTTGAGAGCAAGCGAATTCGGTCCTGGAGAGTCACCATTACGAGAGTTAGCAACTGTTGGAGTTATGCTCCGACATGGTGTTAAAACTGAAGAGGTAATTTTTTTATATATTGAATCACATTTACTAAACATAGGTAATATTATATTTATATCAATTTGTTATTAAGTAGGCATTACACTGGAACAAGTGACCAAAACTTCTGGAACATAAACCTAGAAGTTCTCACAATAGCAAACAGGACAGTATCGCTACATAGGCAGTACCACAGTTTATGTAGTGTTACCTGAATGCGTTCCTCGGCAGCTAACATATTAAATAATCATGTTGAGTGTATCTTACTTTTTGCAATACGTAAATTTATTGTAAACAAGATGTGTGCACCCAGCGTAGCCTGAGACATTTATTTTCACTAATATCCTATGTAC
>JAGFPH010000056.1:327489-351707 GCA_018207615.1 Philaenus spumarius | reverse complement strand
ACATTTATTTTCACTAATATCCTATGTACCCAACATATTAAATTATTCACAAATGCCTAATTTCAATTGCAACTTACGTTCCAAGATATGAGCACTTTTATTTTAGAGATTTTGGGCAATTTCCACATTTTATTATCAACTGATCATTTAGATAAAGATGAAGTAGGTATTTTACAAAACAATCAAAAGTTATAAATTGGATTATAGTTAAATCGTTCAGAAGAAGTTACTACAATGCAGAGTTTGTATTTACCCAACAACTGGGAACCACTTTGTAAATCTTTGTGGTCAGATCTCTTTATTTATTAGTGAGCTTCCAGTTTGTATAGTTCCTCAAATGTGCAACTAGAATATTCTCTTACCGTTATGAGTTCTCAAAGGGAAACCAAAAAATATATGAGATATAAACAAAGTTTGGTTTCAAATTTCATTAAATATTTCATTATTTTTAGGCCTCATTGGTAAGCTATGAACTTATAAAAAGTAGTTTTCAATGTGCCCCCTCCCTCATCATAACTTCTCCTCTGATGGATTTCAAAATCTAAATAAAATACCGAAAGCAGCATTTAATAGGTAATTTCATTTAAAATTACTACGGTTATGCACAAAACTTTTAAAATTTCATCTTTTAATTTTGTAACAATTTTCTGATTAAAGTTATTTCATTCAAAATGCTGAAGTATTACCCTTGCTGCAACCATGTGTTATAATGTGACACATGACACTTTTAGGCAATACAGTAGAACCCGTTTTGTGCAAATTGCATAATAACCAAAAATGTAATGGTATAAATATTTTTATTTGGGAAAGTAGAATAAAAAATAGTACTACAGTTTATAAAAAGAAAATGTAGTTTATAGGCTAATAGTGCGAGGATAGCCTAAATAAATCCAAATCGTGTATTTGCTCATTGCTAAAAATATGTACTAGGCTATAACTTATTTATCTCTAAGTGTATGAAAATTGTAAAGTAATAAAAAGTTAACTTGATTGGCTTATTTAAGGTACATTGTTGAATGAGCCAAACACTGTTGTGTACAACGTCCTTCCTCCCTTCATTCTACATACAAGATTAACTTATGTATCCTACAGCAGATAGTTTTTTTGTTTTGTTATTTGACTTCATTCTGTCTTGATTTGAAATTCGAGGCAGTAACACGTATAATTGTCATGACTTAAATATTTAAAAAAGACTAAAACAGATTTGAACCTAATACTTTGATGTGTCTACAATACTCTCTTAGCCAGATTTTATAACTTTGATAGTGGTATTTGTTTTTTTGTTCTTGGCTAAACTAAGATATTTATGGCCAAAAGGATTTATTTTAATTACTGGCATTAAGGTTTGTAAATTATTAACAAAGAAACAAAAATATAAGTTTAAGAAGATTTATAAATTATATAGTTGGCTGTAATAAATTAAATTGACTTATTAAGTACTACAAAACTTGTAATTTAAATTAACAAAATAAATGTGTAATTAATCAACTTAAATGAAAGATTTGTCTAAATCTTTACTTCGTTATGATCAATCACATTGAATAAATGATCTCTGGTTTAGGTTGTTTCTCAGTATGAAGCTGAACAATTTCCAGCTCTACGAACTGCACCAGCTCAATCTGCAATGGTACAACTTGTCGAAAGAGAAGGTCACAGTGCACTCATTTCAGAAGTTCTTACTCAGGAATCAACAACAGAACAAACTTTAGTAGGCGTCTTCAGTGCTTTCCTCAAAATGATCGAATTAAAACACGCTTCCGTCGAGGAAGTGCTGACAATGTTTTATCCATCTGACTTCCAACCACAAGTGTGGGAGCAAGTGTCATCACAGGTACATCAATTATTGTTAATTTAATGATAATACATTTAGTCTTTGAGGTCCTATAACTTAAAAGGAAAAGCAGAACCTTTATAGGAATTTTTGCAATAAATCTGTATTAAATTTTACAGCATTCCATTTTTTATTAATCAACTAACTGATAGTAAATGTGTTGTCATTTCTTCCATATTCGTTTATATAGATGTAGGCTTGTATTTTATTCCAGTTTTGATTTACAGTTATAGATTACCACTAGCACCATAATCTATGTAACAATCTGATTTGTTAAAGATATTTAAAATGCAGCAATAAAAGCATTTTTTGATGGTTTAATGTTAAGTCTGTTGCTGGTTCAAAACAAATTAGGGCATTTATTTTTGAAATGTCCAAGATGATTACATTATATTTGTAATATTTTAAGTTTGTTTTAACATCTGATGTATTACTACAACCAACACTATATTGTTTATTACCATGTCAACGAGCTTTACTAGCAAATGCACTACCACTTTTACTGACATTTATTTCCTTATCAAATAACATTGATTTTATTAAATCTGTTGTGATGGCAATACCAGAATTTTCAATTGCCATAATCATCGGTGATAGTTTATCATATAATCCCGCTAATAATAACGATCTGATCCATTCGTCATCAATATTAAAATCTGTAACACACAATTTCAGACCAGTTTCAACAATCTGATTTACACAAGCCGCCATTGTATTACACATTTCTAGACGTATTGAACAATAAAGTATTTTTCCGACAAAGAACATTAATAATAGGTGCCAACTTTACTGTTAATCACTGTTAACTATTCCCATAAGCTGTTAAAATGAACACAACTCGGTTAAGTGTTAACACAGATTAACTTTATTAACAATGATCACAGGATGATGGTTTATTCGACAATGAAACATAGACTAGGCTTACATCATATACACCTAAGTGGCGCTGGCGCAAAGGACACCTTCCGATTCCAATTGTGGTGCTAGCCCTCCGCTTGTCCTCCGTGCCCACTGGGTCACACCTACATAGCTTCTTCATATATTTTGGGTTTTTTTTTATAAGAGTTGTGCTGTAGGTTACTTTAAAAATAGTTATAATAATTAACTGGAACAACAGAAAGTAATTTAAAATTTGAATACAACTTTTACTTTACCTTTTCAATGCACTAATTGATTGTAAGTTATCTTATTTTATGCTTTTCAAAAAGATATGTTAGTTCATTAATTTGCATTTGTGTCTTATATTTTATTGGAAATTATATTTAACAGGTTGTAACTGAAGAATCTTCTTCAAGACAAGAGTTTGCGGAAATAACTGAAGTTACTGTACAAGGTGAGTAAATTTTAAATTAGTGGAATTAATCGCATTTTATTTTGAATACCCAAACTTATATTTCTTAATAATCCCTCTCCTATGTAACTTTTTTTTATATATCGTTATCCTAAAGGCCTGATTAATACTTATGTCAAAATCTACTAATACTCACAAACACTTGTTAAGATTTTAAGATCAGCATCTCTGATGTTCTGTTGATTCCATTCCATTACAACAATAACAGGTATTCTGTTTTATGAATCCCATATTCTGGAGATAATGTCACAACAGGCCAATTGTTATACTCAGGCCTTTCAAGAGATTTATAATTTATGGATTTTAACTTATTAAACTATTATAACTACTTCATCTGTTCAAGTCCAGCCAGTTTCTTTGTCAATCAAGTAAAATATTTTTCGATCAATTAATTGTTTACAACATAATTTAAAAATTGACTAATGTATTTTTACAAAAAAATAATAGTTGTATGGTATAATTTTAATTATTGTTTAATGGAATATATTACCTAAAGTAATTCTAAAAAGTAATCAAACTAATTACTATCATGTATCATAAAAAAAACACTTACTTATGCATTTGTAAGAGTGGGCCCCATACTTTTTTTAGACATGTATATGGAGTTTTACTATCCCAATCCGCATCCCAACTCCGCCTCAGATGGCTGCTTTGCTTCGCTCGCAGTAGGAAAATTCGCTTAAGGATCTCGTTAATCTTTGGCTTGTTTGTGCATGGGTGACCGAGCATAAATCAGGTGTTTTATTTGGCAGCTGACTCAAACTCATTAAACATTATCTCCATAAGATTAACATGGGAAATTTGAAGGATTGTGTGCCGGAGCTCCTTCTCGGGTGAATAGCGGCTAAACTGATGATTGAATCTTAAATCTGACCGAAAATCATTAGTTTGAAATTTAACTTTCTACAACTTTTGTGTTTAACATTTTTTGCTACCTCTTACCGTTTTCTTACAAAACATGCTCAAAGTGGAAAAATTAAAAAAAAATTTATTTTCCTGCCCGAAAAGAGCCTTCAAAACTCAAAAATGTTAACTTCTGGAAATTTTTCTAAAGGTTTCTCGTCGAGAGCTTTAATTCAAGTATGAGGTACAATTACGAGGTATACGAGGGGGGTACGATTACGGGAAGTGCCTTATAGTTTATGTCATTAAATGAATCAGTGAACCTTCCTAGCTTTATATAAGTAGAAAGACGTTGGGCGGAGCCTCCCTTCTCGGATGAATAGTGGCTAAAAGGATGATCGGATCTTAAATCTGATGGAAAATCGTTAGTTTGAAATTAAATTTTCTACAACTATTGTATTCAACATTGTTTGCTATCTCTTACCGTTTTCTTACAAAACGTGCTCTAAATGGAAAAATGGAAATATTGTACAAAAATTTTATGAATAACATGGCTTATGGGCGCTCTGTACTGCATGGTGAACGTGGAATCCAGTGTAACTTTATTTGTAGATAATTTTTTAATTTTTAGTTAATTTTTTTAAACTTTTTTTAGGAAAGCATGTATTTTAAAATATTTTTGTATTTTTCCTTTTTTATTCGTAGTAGTTTTTATTAAAAAATAGCATTGCATTTATATTTAAATGTACTTAATAAATCAGATTTTATTATATTTATACATTAAATAAAAATGTAATAACATCAAATTACATGGTATAATTTAATTTTTAGATGACGTGTAAAAGCTTGGGGCATTTATTTATGAAAATTTTTAATTAATTTATTTAAAGACATGACATATTGAATCAGATGTGTCTATGTACATTATCATTAAAATTATAATAACATACAATTTTAAATATAACTTTTAAACATAACCTTAAAAGTTTCACATAATTTTTGATGTATTATATACAGAGGTGTTAGGCGAAATCAGGTGTATATTTTAAGGAATAGAACATTGTGCATGCGATATACTATTCGGTAACCAAAACTTAAACTAAACGTTGTAAACATAAACTTAAAAAAACATAAAAGGTTCACATAGTTGTGGATATATTTCAGCTGATGGATAGATACAGCTGTTATATTACAATATAGCTGTTAACAAATACAATATAGTATGCCATATACTATTCGGTAATTTTATTATGGACCATAATAAATATCAACCATAGTAAGTTAAGAAAAAGCTTATTAATATACAATCATTATGCATTTAAATTACTCAGACATGATGTCCCTTTTAATTTTGTAGTTTTTAATTTTAAATTCAAAGTGTGAAAAGTGCTAATTTAAAGTATAACCATGTTATAATTTTAGATAAAACATAGTTATAAGAATCGTTTGTTTTTACAGTAAACATAACATTTGGTTTTTGCAACTCAGAAATAATTATCAGTTTATGTTTAATAATTTATGTTTTGTTCATTTTCTATCTCAGAATATAAAATATAAAGGTGTTTTCCTATTTAATTAGCCAGATGCATATAATAATTCACCTCCAACTAATTGTTTACTTTCTGAAACTCAATGAAACATAAATATAATCGAGCTTGACTCGTGAGAAATATTATTTCTAAACATCAAAATAAAAACACAAAACACAATTCTCACAAAAATATGTTTAATTGTCAAACGCTTTTCAACGACAAAAGTCGTCATCTTCAGTGACATAATATGAGCTATATAATGAGTTATAATTTAGCTATAGCTCATAGGCCTAAATCAATGAAGATGACAACTTTGTCTTTGAAACCCATTTGTAAATTAAACATATTTTTGTGAGAATTCTGTTCTGTTTTTATTTTCATTTACTGAAACATGTTTTGAAAAATGTGAATACAAACATAAATTATTCAAAATGATAATTTGGCACTTACGTAGTAGAGCTAGATGAGCCTATTTCTAAAAACGAATTTGTAATTTGTACTTTCCTTTTCACAGAGTCAAAGCAGATAGAAAAGAAGGCAAAGAAAACATACCAAGAGGTTAAAACAGAAGGTATGTTTCTAAAAGTCTTGTTTGCAGGTAAAATACAATATTATTTGTATTAATTCAACTGAATCTTATAATGATATATGCTTTACATATTATAAAGTATAACCCTGAAAATCTTATGCTACCGGTAATTTTGCCAGTGATATTTAAAATATTGAATATAAATAAAATTGTACTAATCATTACTAAAGCTATATATTTCAAAAATGTTTAAATTTATATATAAAATGCCTACCCTAAACTAACTTGTCACAAACATATTTATACATTTATTTCTTATATAAAACATTGAAATATATAAATAAAACCTAGCCTAAACTAACCTCCTTTAATTGACATATAAGCACCATTTATCTTCATGCTAACTAGTCACAAATATATTGAAACAATATATAAAATTAATTTTCTTTAAAAATATATATAATACCTACAGTTAGGAGCACGAAATAAGGCGGGTGAGAATTTTTGCACTGTTGCCAGTCCCATGTCTCACCCGCCTTATTTCGTGCTCCCGACTGTAGCCTAAACTAACTTAAGCTCTCCTGTCAAGTTTATAAGACATTTGAACATAGAGTTACCATTTGCTCTTGCTACAGGATGTTGTGATTTAAACCAATATAGAAACAAACAATAAACTAATATATTCTTAGTGTTAGATTTACTTTATTAATCAATAAATCAAACATACAGTGTGTTAATTAAAATATTCCTACCACAACAACCAGAAAAAAGAGAAGAAGAACTCGGTCTAATAATAATGATACATAAGCACAAAATATGCTTACCAAGTTGTAGTGACATCAGATAAATAAATGAATACAGATTGAATTAACTTCAACACTGGCATTATGGTATTCGTTCAAAATGATAAATATAGCATACAAATACATATATTTAAAAATTAGTTACAATGCAGTCTGTATTTAAATTTAATTTTTGCAATTATCACGTAAATATAAAAAATTTATAATATTTTATATCTAATATTAAATTGATCATGAACTTAATAAAGATAAAAAAAGTATTTTTCTGAATATGCTAAAAAGTTTATTTTTGAAGAAATAAAAGTAGAAAACTGAAACATTACAAATTGTTTTTTGGAATAGAACAAAACTTATTTAACATAAAAAGAAAATTAATATCCCTCAAGTAGAATTTTGGAGATAATTTATGCCTTTCGAGTTATTTAGTAATTAATAATTATTCTGAAGTAATTTCTCACTTTATCAAAGTAGTAATCAGCAGGTAATCCAAGTATATTAAAGAAATATATTGTTTATTGAAGTCGACAGGGCACTAAGTTTTTTTGAAGCACGGCATTGCACAGATTATCATTTAAATAAAAAAAGTTGTTTTAAGAGCGGTATTATTCAAAAGGATTGGTTCCAGTTAAATGTTTTGAGATACCCATCAAAAATCGTTTTCCAGAGAATAGTTCATTTGTTCACAAGTCGTTTTATACCACAAAACAATTGTAATGTCATGTTTGATACATTTCCTACTTTAAAAGTTTAGCTATTTCAAAACAAAATTAGCTTAAATTGATGACCGAATAAAACTACAGTCAACTCTTGATAACTTGAATCTCAGGGGAAAATAAATAAATTTGAGATATCAAGTTTTTCGACTAATCGAGGTTTGAGATACCAAGGACTAAATTAACCAACTTCGAGTTATGAATCATTGACATTTTTACATTTCTACTCTGTAAGCTCGTAAGAATGGGCTGATTATTCAAATCATATATACATTTTATTTTTAAATTAATATACCATTATGTATTAAAAATTGCATTTACATCTTCCTTACAAAGGTAGATCATTTGGTCTACACGAATAATCTCGTCTGTTAAATATAGATTGGTCTCCAAAATTTCTGTCACAAGTAATAAAACAGTAAAAAAAGTACATGTTATTCAACAAAACATCCTTATACGGCGTGATTCAGAACTATATGGTAGCTCATTCTATAGCTAAAAATAAGAAAAAAGTTCATATAAAAATAGGCCCGAAAACGCTTCGTTTTACAAAATAATTCATATCTAAAGAAATGTTTGACTGATTGAGTTCAAACTTGGTATGAAGTTTAACCTTAAGAAAAATAAGCGATTATATCCAATCACGCGTTTCAAAATGGCAGATGTTTGAAAATTTCAAACCTAAATTACTCAAAAACCGTACATTTTAACAATGTCAAGACACCTTTTTTGTAACCCCTTTGATTCCCTATTGGATGCTGTAACTGTCAAAACAATCAGATGAAGGACAATAGCTAAGTTAAAGATAATAACAGCATATGTACCGGTACATACAATATTGTTGTGTTACTGTGTTGGTATAGGATGCCGGGTTGAACAAACCAATTGTTACACATAACTTAACTATTAAAAAAATTATGCATAAGGTGTTTGGCGATGTCGCCTTTTTTCTTCAACCCTGCATTTACCGCCTTAATAACTTTCCGTTTCTCCTCCATGCTCATTGTCTTACAATGACGTTTCAAAGACATTTTAAAGGGAAAGATTATCATCAAGAAGAAATATACTATGAACTGCCTATAGGGGTGAACTGTACTTAGCTCTGTCAGGTTTAAGTCTGATGGGAGAGTGGAAGAGGGGAGAGTACTTCATATGAGGACGTGACTCTGGTCACACAGGCATCTACGGACTTCAAGTTATAAATGTGGCGAAAACAAAACTTCGACTTACATAGGTTTCCTAAGTTTTTTGGCTCCTCAAATCAAACAAAATTCGTGTAATCAAATTTTTTATTTTGAAATATTCGACTTACAGAGGTAAAAATAAGGGCAAAGGTAAAGGGAGGGGATTTGGAAAAAATCAAGTTAACAAGGAGTTCGAGTTTTTGAGGTTTGTGTTATCGAGAGTCGACTGTACAATGTTAAATTACTTATTTCTTTGTTCAATATAAATTTTAACTATCTACTTCATATAGGCTATATTTATCTATGACAGCATATTATAATATGTATGTAATTTTTTTTTTATAATGTACAGAAGAAGCATGTTATAAATAAATCATGCTAAATTGTATTTGTCTTATGCCTTGCTTCATCTTTTTCAATTGTGTTGAAGTAGTATGCTATTTGTATTGGTCCAATTCTTTATTTCTCTACAATTTGTATTTTCCTTGCTCCAATATTTTAATTTAAAATAATACCTACCGGTATAGAAGAAGTAGAAATAAGTCAATGTTTTTTTCTGTTTGAGAGATACAATTTTAAGAACTAGATTTTGTCCCATGCTGAGTAATATGTTTTGCATGTTTATTATTTATATACTTTCTGGTACACCTCAACTTTATAAAAGGCACTAAAACTTATTTATTTAAATTCCATTTTATAGTTCAGAATAAATGAATAATTAATTCCATTTTGTCATTTAAAAATCATAGTAATCTTCAAATCCAGCTACTAAACTTTCCATCTTTGGGGGGTGAATAGTGCTAAATGTATAGGTATAATATGTTTGCCTTGTTTATATATGTTTTTGTAAAATATGAAAGCCACCTAATGTCACAAAACATGAAATGATTCAGAATAGAAATACTTTCTGTATTTCATAAAAATAAATTATACCTTCAAAAATAGTGCCATCAGAAAAGTGCATGTGTGTATGTTTATGTGATGCTTGTCATGTATTTTAGATTGTGCAATATTCTAATATGATATATGATTGCTAGTAACAATTTAAGTATTTTTAGGTAGCTTTGTAAGTAGCTTACCACTAACATTACTAATATATACCATTGAATTGTATCAAACTAATATTCACAAGTTTTTAACAAAATTATGATAAATATTTAAAACTTTTAAAAATAATTAATTGTAGACCTAATGCTTTTAATAATAATCTGACCTTAAATTTCAGTGTTTATTTAATATTTTTTATAAAAAGTCATCATCTTTATATTGGTTCTGAAAATGTACAATAAGAAGACAACCATGATACATTTTTAGTGAAGGATGTTTTTATCGGCAAAAGAGAAATAAATAACTAACAAATTTATGCTATCAAAAAAAATTTATTGAATAATTATCCAAGAATTCAAATAAAATAAACTTTTATTAATAACTATTAGATATGTTTATAAATAAAACTAAAAATTACCATACTGAAATGTTTCCAAATGAACTCGTCCTAAAAAGATCTTCTGTGGGTTGTTTCTTCTCCTATATTTAAAATACACAAAACAAAATTAATACTAATACACAAATAAAAAATTGTTTAGTCAGCCTTTATCTACTAAACAATTCAAAAGCATTTTACATTATTAAAAATGACGGACTGTAAAACATGTTTGTACTTACGAACTTTTAATTATCCTCTCACTGCTCACAATCTATTTATTGGAAATTATATTTTTATTATTATATTGAAGGTATTTTATTGCTTTAGGCATAACATGCTATCAAAAGTATTTAGGGTTAGTTTTGCTTTGTTAAATTTTGAAACATTATTTGTTAGATTAGATTAGGTAAACATTTATATAGTAAACCATATAATAATCGAAACAAACGAGAAAAAGGAGCTTTCTATAGTAATTATGATTTTATTTATTAAAGTTTGAAATAATATCCAATAATATGAAAATAATTAATTTTCAATAAAAAATCTAAGTACCGTATTTGAATAAAGTTATTTTATACAATAACCTAGTTTTAGGGTTTTTTTAGAACAAATTTTTATCTTTTTCACATTACTCTCTGGCAACAATATCTAGTTACAGCTTTATTATTGGAACAACAGAAGGTTTTCAACCATAACAGTGTATTCTCATCCTTAACAGTGTAAAATATAAATAATAGCAAGCGATAAAAATGCATAATAAATAAAATGTCCAAACATATTCTCATTTACATTCTCGTTTTGAAATTACTTCATGGATTTCTTGTTTGGTTCCTTCGAAGCATTCTCTTGATACATATTTTCCACATTGACCCAACCAGAACAAGATAAACACCAACACCAAAGTTGGTTGCCTTGGTTCGCAAATCACATAATTTTTAATTCTTTTCTTAATGATATCAACTGCCCTTAATTTCTTCATACATTATAATGACCCATTTATGTGTTGACATGACGATCAATTTATTAAGCTTACTTCGTACAAATTATCATACATCTAGAACTCACAAGCACTACCGAACAGATAGATTCAGATCTGACGATAGGAACTATTGAAAGTGCTAATACAAAATATTTTGACTGATTGAAAGGCATGTGAATTCACAAGTCAATAGGTAGGAAGGACTCAACGTCAAAGTTTGCAGCACTATCATCACTTTTTCTAAAACGGATTTATTTGGTGGTTAATCTGATGGCTTTTCCAAAGGCCATCAGGCTATTCCTGATGGATATTATTCCCTCTCATAGCTAGTTTTTAATTTCCTGAATAGAATACCTGCAATTTGAAGTAGCCTAATTAAATCTTCTGAAGTTAGAAGATGGTGAGGGAAGATAATGGAAAGGATCTGTTTTTATTTTAAATATTAAGAGTTATTATATAGTAATAATCAATTAAATAAGGTAATTTTTGTGTAACAATATTTAAACTGAAAGACATTATTAACATTATTTATTATTGTGACTGAAAAAATAAAAAATGTGATTTTAATTGTTGTAACCTGTGGTTTATTTATATTATTATGTATTAGCTTTCTATTGTTAATCTTAATCAGGTTTAAAATTATCATAAGCGATTTACTCTTTTATATTCTGCTTTCATTGAGCTTTAACAAAACACTAATAATTAAAAATATATCTTGAATTAATACTACTGCAGTCTAACTAAATAACTGTTAACTATTTGTGATGTAGCTCAGTTTGTAGCAAAACTGGGTAAACTTGGAATTTGAATGAAAGCTTTAATTTAAACTAGTGACAACTATTCTAAATGTAGCGCTTTTGTAATCTTCTTCAATAAGTATTGTACAAATGTGATTGCTTATTGTAACAACTTGGCGCCTTGTAAGATCTTGGTTTATTTGCTTTACAAGTTAACGCTTTTTTGAAAACGCTTAGAATTAACTAATGAGGTAAGTGCAGATAGTTATATTTAATTACTAGGCTAGAAATAGAAGTATGTTTCAAATTCGTTCTATATTTTAGTTATTTCCAATTAAATAGTTAGAAACATTTCTAATCACAAAAGTAAATAATAATTAATTAATTTTTGAATTAATAATGCATGAGCTAATTAACTTTTTTTTAAAAATTTGTTTGAAATTTAATAAAAATTATAATATTTTTCAGAAAACCTTGATGAAGAAGAGGAAATCCGCAAAAAAAGAATAGAACACATAATTCCAATAAAGATGCCTGAAAAAGAAGAAGAAGTTACTATTACAGAAGTTTCTGATGACGATAAAACTTTATTGGCTACATCCGATTCAACACAAGCAATTGTTACACAACCGGAAGATAAAATGGAAGATGTTATACAAGAAGTTGAAGATGAAGAATTGATTATTGTAGAAAAACAAGCTTCAGAAGTAATTAAACAGAAAAAGAAAAGGGCATCCAAACAAAAAGAAATAGTTGAAGTAGAAATTGAAGAAGTTGAAGAATTGGATAAAGGAGTTAAAAGAGTCAAGAAAATTATAAAGACAAGGAAACCTGATGTTGAGGAAGAAATTATTGAGGAAGAATTCCTGGAAAGCTTAGATGTAGAACCAGCTCAAAGTATAAAGGGATTACCAGTAAAAACCTCTCTACAGGTTGGAGAATCTGTACCAGAGGCTTTAGTATCACTT
This sequence comes from Philaenus spumarius, assembly GCA_018207615.1. Taxonomy (NCBI): domain Eukaryota; kingdom Metazoa; phylum Arthropoda; class Insecta; order Hemiptera; family Aphrophoridae; genus Philaenus; species Philaenus spumarius. Next base: position 338,811 of record JAGFPH010000056.1, on the reverse strand, counting down.
ATTGGTGATATTTCTGCAAGCAAAGAAAAAGGTACTATTTCAGTTATACCACTGAGTGCAATAGAAAAACAAATTGTTCAAGGATCGGAGAAAGAAGTAGATAGACCGGACTCAATGTTGCCAGATTTAGTAACAGCAAAACAAAGTATTGATACAGTGGATTCATACGCAGTTACACAACCACAAGCTGAAACTATTGCTGATGAGTTTAGCAGTACTTTTAAACCAGCAACACACGAAGCTAAACAAAGTTTTATTCCAAAAGAAGGTGTGGTTGTAAGTGAAACAAGAGCTGACCAATCGGTTGTAGAGAGTATTCATGTATCGGAACAAACTAGCCAAGCAACAGTATCGATGCTTCTTCATGAAGCAAAATTGGTTACTGAAAGTGAATCATCTATAAAAGAAGGCAGTGTACAGTTGGATAAACAACCAATGCAGATGCATGCTGATAAAGGTCTAGTTCTTCAAGAAAGTATTTGTGTTACAGAAATAACACAAGGTCAGTCTGAAGATAGTTTCGAAGGAACTTTTAAACCCACTCTGGTTAAACCCAAATTTGAACTACCTCAAACAGAATCAGTAGTAGTGAGTGAAGTTTATGCAGAAGACAAGCCGGGTAAATACTTCCCTGAACTCATTGTGCCAACAGAAGTAGCTACATCTTCGGTTGTTTCCCAAAAACAAACTGCTTTTACAGAAGTTATGAATTTAGCTGAAAAAGAAGGAGAATATGTACCAGGGCGCTTACCACCAGGACAACACGCAGGACTAGATGTTACTCCTGGAGACTCTGTAATAGTAACAGAAACAAATATTCATGAGAGAGAAATAGAATTTTCCTCAGAACGAAGACCAGAACTTACACATGCTCAGAAAGAAATAGCATTAGTTGAAGGTGTAATAATAAGCCTTGATCAGCATGTTGACAAAGAATCAGTACTTAAAATAGACAAACACGAAACTAAAACAATCGATGTTGAATTCAACCCACTTGAGTCTATTGTAACACAAGAAACTAACTTTTCTGAAAACGAAATAACTTTCTTACCAGGAGAAACACCTGGAGAAAAATCAGCTGATACTTCTATAACTTGTCTTGAAATCTCTGGAGTCTCTGAAACAACAACCCAAGAAGCTACAAGCGATATTGTCCCATTTAAAGGTCCATCTGCTATATTTGCTGAAAAATCTATCCGCCCTAAAGAATCTCTTTCTGTATTAGAAACAAGAGCAGAAGACATACCCGGAGAGTTCACAGATATTTTGAAATATCGAAGTAGTTCAGCATTACCAAACTTCGAGACTCTTGAAGCTAAAGAAATATCAGTTGTACAAATTCAGGATAGTGAGAAACCATTAGCAGATTTTGAAAAGCTAGATACCTATGCAGTTGACAAAGGTTTCAGATCTCAAGAAAGTATATCTATTTATCAGACAGAAATAGTAGAGAAAGAAGGTGAACATCCTAAATACACATTACCTGAAGCACACAAAGGAAAAACTGTGACAAGCCATCCTTTGCAGTCTTTAGTAATAGAAGAAACATTGCTAAAAGGTGATCTTGGTGATCTTAAAGAATCCCAGCCTCAGTCTGTAACTGCAAAAGTAGAACACACAACATTCCAAGAAACCATTGTCGAAGAGACTGTTTACGGTGAAGGAGTTATGAGTAAACCAACCGATAAGAAACCTGAAAACAAACTTGCAAATTTGACTGTTCTGGAAGAAGAAGGAATCACTATAACAGAAGTAATAACTGAAGATAAAGAAGGAGAGTATGAAAAACAAAAATTGCCTTCAGAATGTTTTGCTTTAAGATCACTTTCTCCTCAAAGAGTTGCTCTTCAATCAGAAGTTAAGCCAGAATTATTAGCCACTCCTTTGTTAGAAACTATACCAGACAAAGGATTTGCAAAGGCAGAACAACAACCCCTAGAAAGTTTATTGATCTCTTCAACTCAAATTGCTGAGAGTGAAAAAGAACTTACAAAAGATGTTCAACCTGACACCAAACAAGCAATTGTTGAAATGTCAGATGAGTTAAGCAGTATAACGGTTCAACAGATAGTGAGTAATGAAAAAGAAATAGAACTCTTACAATCTGAAAAACCAAATGAAATAAAAGCAGTGAGTAGTATTTCAGCTCATAAAATAGCAGTTCAATCTGAAGTTTTAACTGACATTCAGGTAGGAAATCTACCTCAAGTGGAACCATTTACAGGAAAAGCCAAACTAGATAATATGCCATTACAAGAAATTATAGTTACGGAAACAAACATAACAGAAGTAGAAAAACTATTAGAAGATGCAGAGAAACCTAAACATAGGCAAGCAACTTTAGGTATTCGGGTAGGGAAAAGTTTAGCCATAACAGAAATTATAACTGATGACAAAGAAGATACATTTAGAAGTAGAGAATTGCCGGAGCAAAAGAGAGCAGTTTTAGATCTTAGCGGTCAAGAAGTTGCTGAAAAACAGGAAGTTGTTGAACTTATTCATACAGGAACGTTTGAAAGACAATCACCCATTAAGGAACAAGCGTTATTGGAACAAGATACTATTAACTTAGCTGTATCATCTCAGCCTATCGTCAGGGAGTTGGAGGGAGAGTTTATACCACCATTGAAACCTGAAGAGAAGGAAGCCGCTTTATCTTTTGAAAAAGGTAATGTGTTAAGTGTGACTGAAGTAAATGTTGTAGATAAAGAGAGTATTCTAGATATTTCAAAAGCTCCAATGACAGCTGTTGCAGTGCCTGACATTGTTGGTCAGGGTGTAGCCACAACTTCAGAAGTTGTTGTAGATATCAATGTTGAAAATATTAGTGATTTTAAACTAGACTTGTCTGAAGCCAAGGTCAAACAATCGACTTTTGAGAGTATTATTTTACAAGAAACGAATGCAGGAGAACAAGAGGGTGAGTACACAATTGATTTTCAACCTGACACAAAAAAAGCTGAACCAGTTATTGTAGAAAATCACAATGTTTCAATCAGTAGTATAGTCACAACACAAGACAAAGAAAGCACTTTTATCACACCTGACAAACCAACAGAAAGAGTAGCTGATATTGAAGTAATTGAGCAAGAAGTGGCTCAAAAATCCGAAGTAGTAGTTGACAGTAGTGTTGCTAACCTAGTTCATGAATCCCCTGTTAGTGCTCAGGCATCAGCCAAGCAATTACCTTTCCAAAGTGTTATTTTTTCAGAAACATCACCAGGCGAACTCGAAGGTGTAATGAAAGACCATATTCAACCAGAATCAAAGATGGCCGAAGTCATTTTTGAAGAAACTAGTAAAGGAGTGTCAGTGACCGAAGTATTAGCTCAAAATGAAACAAGTAAGTTTGATTCTTTAGAGAAACCGGAAAATAAATTTGCAACACCTGAAATCTTTGGAAGAGAAGTGGCTCAACAAACTATGATTGTACCTGAAAATAACACTGGAGAAATATCTGTTGAAACTCCGTTAACAGCTGTAGCCAACACAAACCAAATTCCTTTTGAGAGTATAGTTACAGATGTCGTTTCAACTGTAGAGAAAGAAAATGTATTTGATGGAACTTTAAAATTGGATACTCAGAGTGCAGAAATGTCTTTTGAAGAACAGAATAGTTTTACAACAACTCAGGTCGTATCGGAAGATAAGGAATCAATATTGACTGAGCCTGTGAAGCCGAAGGTAAGAATTGCTCATAGCGATATAACTGGCCAAGAAATAGCTCAGAAATCGGAAGTACTTTCTGAAATCGGTGTCGGTAAGGTACCAGAGTTAAATGTAATAAGTGCTTGTGCTACTTTAGATCAAGGAACATTTGAAGGCTTAATTTACACAGAAACCTCTGTACAAGAAAGTGAAAGTAGTTACAAAGGAGATCTCAAACCTCTTACTTCCAAAGCAGAACTTGGTTTTATTGAAGAAAAAGGTATAGTGATAACAGAAGTTATCTCAGATGACAAGGAAGATAAATATGTTGCACCAGGTTTACCTGAATCCAGAGTGGCTCAACCAAATATAACACCAAGTGAATTACCAGAAACCTCTGAAATTGTATTACAGGATAGTGTGGGTGAAGCCAATATTACTAAACCTGAAGTGGCAATGGCAAAATTGCTACAATCAACCCTGAAAAGTGTTCAAACACATTTAACTACAACTGGTGAAGTAGAAGCACCAATTTCTGATTTTATAGCTCCTTTTACTAAGAAAGCTGAAACTATGTTTGAATCTGCAAAAAGTGGAATAAATATAACTGAAATAACAGCTCAAGATAAAGAAGGCATTCTTGAAGAAGCAGTAAAACCCACACAATCATTTGCTGAACCTGAAATTTTGACAAAAGAAATAGCAATGAAAACAGAAATTTTAACTGAAAACACAACTGCCAAGTTTGTAAGTGAAATTCCTGAGACAGTGTGCGCAACAGTAATTCCATTGCCACATCAAAGTGTCACACAATCCGAAACAAGTGCTGGAGAGTTAGAAGGTGATTTTAATGAGTCTATAAAGCCAGATTCAAAAACTGCGGGAATAAGCTTTGAAGAAGGAACAGGAATTTGTGTCGTTGAAGTTATAACAGGAGATCAAGAAAGTAGTCTTGCTATGCTAGAAAAACCTGATACTAAATTTGCTCTTTCCAATATTTCTGGACAGGAAATCGCTGTAAAAATGGAAGTAATAACAGGTAGTACAGTTAGTGATGTTGATATGATTGAACCTACTTTAGCTTCTGCTACTGTGGACCAAGTGCCTCACATTAGTGTTCTTACATCTGAAGCAACAATCAGAGAAAAGGAAAAAGAATTTCTTGATAAATTACAATTAGATACTTATAATGCTGATTTAGTATTTGAAGAAGGCAGAAGTATTAATACATCCCAAGTAATTTCACACGATAAAGAAATAATTATGAAGATAATAATAAAGCCAAAAGAAATGGTTGCACAACCTATTATAAGCGGTCATGAAGTTGCTGAATCCTCTCTGGTTTTGTCAGAAATCGGTATTGGAGAAATCCCTCTATTAACAACTACATCTGCTCAAGCAAAAACATCTCATCTTCCTTTTGAAAGCTTTGAACTCTCTCAGACTAACGCTATAGAAAGTGAAGGCGAACTTTTTAAAGATGCTTTACCGCAGTCTAAGTTTGCAGCTCCTATATTGGATGAAACACAAAGTCTTATAGTAACATCAACTGTTCTTGAAGACAAAGAGGGTCAACTTGATGAAATAAGCAAACCAAAGGTACAAGTAGCTGAAACTAGTCTATCGAGTTTTGGAGTAGCTGAAAAATCAGAACTGGTTTTAGGCATGAATGTAAGTGAACTAGAAAAGTTCCAACCAACACCTTCACTAGCTGTATCCGAGCATTTACCTTTCCAGAGTATTGTCCGAACCGAGGCTAATGTACAAGAGCAAGAAAAACAATTTATTGGTGTTTTCAAACCCGAATATAAAAAGGCTGAGCTAGATTTTGAAAGTGAATACAGTATAGCTGTATCAGAAGTTACGCTGGGGGATAAAGAACACAGCTATTTTCCAGAAGAAATTCCAAAAGATCACAGTGCAATCTCAGCAATTACTGATAGTCAAGAAGTAGCAAAACAACTCCAAATAATTCCTCAAATGATTGCTGAAGAAATTTCAGAGTTTTTACCTAACCTTGACATTGCTAAACCGACACAGGAAACTGTTCAAAGTGTATTAGTTGCTGAAAATTTCATTCAAGAACAAGAAGTGCAGTTCACTGATAAATTTATGCCTGTGACTAAGACAGCTTCTGTTGATATCGAAGATGGAAGGAAGGCACAACTTATTTCTGAGGTATTTATTAAAGACAAAGAAAGTGACTTTGAAGGTATAGCAATTCCGGATCGGAAACAAGCTCAACCAGATATTACTGGTCGGGAAGTAGCTGAAGTAACAGAAACTTTAACTGAGATGAGCATTGGAGAAGTTATTTTAGAAAATAGCAAAAGCATTAAAGCAACAATAATGCAGACACCGTTTGAAACCATTGTGCAAGAACAAACAGTTGTTCAAGAAACTGAAGGTGACTTAAAACCAGACATTTTAATGTCCAAGAAAACAGCACAATTAAGTTTTGAAGAAGGTAAAAGCTTATCTGTTATACAAGTAACAGCTGAAGATAAGACAACACCATATATTGTTGATGAGGCTCCAGACTTATTTACTGCTAATACTGAAATTTCAGGCAGTGAAGTTGCAGAAAAGACTGAAATACTTTCTGAACTTAGCCTGTCTGAATTTGATGTAGTTGCTCCTAAAACTACCAATGCAACACCAGGACATGTAATGTTTGAAACAGTTGTCCAATCAGAAACTATTGTTAGAGAATCAGAGACTACATTTAGTGGTGTCTTCAAACCTGATAATCGCCGTGCATCTGTCACCTTTGAAGAAGAAAAAGGAATTAGTATTACCGAGATTGTAACAGATGATAAAGAACATAACTTAATCCAACCAGAGAAACCAGTGGGACAGAAAGCACAACCTGATGTAGAAGGAAAAGAAGTAGCCCAAAAGTTTGAAATATTATCTGAAACAGTTCCAGAAGAACTAGTATCACTTTCGCCAGAAAAAATAAATGCTAAAATTGAACAAGAAACATTCTCAAGTCTTGTGCAAACCGAAGTCTTGGTTCGAGAAAAAGAATCCGATTATAAAGCAGACATTCAAATATCCGAAAAGGTAGCTGATTTAGTATTTGAAGAAGGACAATGTATAAATGTTTCTGAAATTACAGCTGAAGACAAAGAAAGCATTTTGGAACATATTGACAAACCACAATCTAAAAATGCTCAAGTAACAATATTAAGCCAAGAACCAATAGAGCTCACTGATGTACAATCTGAAATTCACTTTGGAAAATTAAAATCTAAACTACCTATAACAGCAACTGCCACAGCAGAGCAGGACATTTCAGACAGTATTATAATAACCGAAGAAATTGTGCATGAGAAAGAAGGATCATTTGATAAAACCTTCAAACCTATTACATCCAGTGCTTCAATAGAATTTGAAGAAAGTAAAGGAATTAATATTTCTGAAGTAGTTTTAGAGGATAAAGAAGAAAAAATGCCATCTTTAGTAGTTCCTGACGTAGTAAAAGCAAAACCTGATATTTCCCCACAAGAAGTTGCAGAAAAGTCTGAAGTTATTACACACGATCAAGTTGAAGAGCTGATTACTACAAAATCAACTCAAGTATTTGCAAAGTCTGAACACATTCCATTTCAAGGCATAATACAAACACAACCAACTGCTGCAGAACAAGAAGAGGAGCTAACAAGTGATGCAAAACCAATTGCTAAGAATGCGTCCACAGTTGATAATATCCAAGAGGGACTAACAATTGAAGAAACCATACCTATTGAAAAAGAACAAGAGTACTTACATGCTTCAGTGCCTGGATTAAAAACAGTAGAGACAGGTTTTCTCGACCAACAAGCGATTTTACAAACCGAAATAATTCTCTCTTCTTCTACTGTTGAACTTAATGAAACCAAAATACCAGTAGAGAGTCAAATAACTGTTGAACAGCTTCCATTTGAATGTGTAGAAACTTCAGAAACAACAGTCCATGAAAATGAAAAAGCCTTACATTCCACTTGGAAGCCGGATATTACAAACGTAGAAACCAAATTTGAAGAAGTAAAAAGTGTGACAGTTACTCAAGTAATGGTACAAGATAAAGAAGGAGAAGAATTTAAAACCAAAGTTCAGATTGAAGAAATTGCACATTCTGGTGTTATTGATCGTGAAATTGCAATAAAAAGTGAAGTAATTCCTGTAAGTCCCTTAGATACCCTTCCTGAGCTCACATTCCCTGCTCCTTCAACAGCCAAACACTCAACACCGACAAAGAAACATAGTTTGATAGTCACATCACTAGATACTGGAGAAGTTGAATCAACACTTCCAGACATGATCACTCCAGCTAGCAAGACCATTCCAATCACTTTAGAAGAACAAAAAACCAATATCCTTGTGACTGAAGTACAACCTCAAGATAGTGAGGGTAAGTCTTCTTTTATTGAAAATATTTGTAGAACAATATTAATATGTTACAAGTTGATAGATTGAACAACTTTATTTTAGAGTTGATATTAGGCTTTTGATGTTTTAGATAGTCAAAGAAAACGTGAAAGTGAGTTGAGTAATTTGTGCTTTGTTTTTGATTTGATTTATGTGATTGTGTGAATGTATGTAGTGTATATAAAATACAATTTAATGTTAATTTAGTGACAAAAGACTTAACACTAAATGAACAAATTTGTATTTCAGTTCCATTAGATAGTGCTTTGTAAAAATTGACTATACTTAATTTTATGAATTTGTTAAGTATTGTAATTTGTTTAATGTTTCACTTATCTCAATGCATTGGGTCAAAACAGTGAAATATTTCTAGGCTAAAAAATAATATATCTACATATCATTCCTTAATTAATAATGCAACATGTTTTAAATAGGACAGCAACATATTGTTTATAATATTGTTCATACAAATATAAAACAAACTAAAAATCACCAAGGCAATTTCCAATCACATTTTCTCTTTAAAATAATATATTTATTCTTGTATTTAATTCTTCACCATTAGATGCTTTTTATTATTTTCATTGATAAGTTATAATGATAGTTTGTGGACATCTTCAGACCAAGCCTTAGTCACATAAAAAAAATGTAGGTTAGTTAATTAATGCTCTATATGTCTATAAACACATGCTCCCTAATAGTCCAGTCAAATTGCGTTTTTTCTAAGAAAAAATATAGAAGTTTTTTCTCACTCGTTCCATATGTCTTTTGGGGTGCTGAATCATAATTTCAATTTTGCTACTTCCCACAGATATGGCTTCACAATAAAAATCGCAAAAACCTCAAAATTGTTGACTTTTTTGAAGTTTTTTGCCAAAACTTCATTAAGTTATGGACTTTTTGAGGTAGTTATGGACTTTACCACTCTATACAAAAATAAAGTAAATTAAATTCCCTACAAAAAGCAACCCTCAAATGTATTTTTTTGGTTAATTGGTTTGGCCGCTAGAGTGTGCTGAAAAAGGCCAAAACTTCCTACTTTCTGGAAAACCGAATTTTTTGTTAGTTTTTTGCTTGTAACCAAAAAACTATGCCTTTAATTACAAAAAGCTTGCATTATCCTAAAACTACATTAAATCCCCTACACACCTTAATAACTTATTTTGGCCAAATCGTGTAACCGCTAGAGCGCGTTGAAATTTTATGTCCTATTACGCAAAACTGCTAAGTTCAAACAAAACTCAGTAGACACCTACATTATCATTATTTACTTATTAAAAACTATTTATTTGGGTTTTATAATTAGTAATAAATGTAATTACTTATTAATTACCCATCGATTTAACTACTATTTAATTAAAATAATATAATGAATTAATTATATACATTTTTTGTCCAAAGTATGTTTGTTTATTCAGACACAAAATACTTATATAAAATGTTCACAAAAACTATTTATTATCAATTTTTATATCAATTATCATCATTAATATAGGTTGATAAATAAAAAAAGAGATGCAATTTACAGTCTACTGTGCTTAGCGGTTGAAGTCCTGGTTGCTCTTCTGAAATATGAAAGGGAAACACAACATTATTATCAGTAAAACTATAGAATTAATTGTTGCATTTTTTTTAGTATGAATGCAGTGAATTCAATATTACAACCACTGCTTTCATCTGCAACCACTGCTTAGTCTGTAGGCCCAGCGGTAGGCTCTTCATCTGAAAAATAAAGGAAACATGATGGTGTTGGGAAGCTGCATGAGAATTAAATGAAGTTAATAGGTCCGGTACCAGAGATGTAGAGATTTCAAATGTGCGCTGCAATGAAAATTACTTGTCCTTTCGAAATATGTTGGGTTTGAGGTGTGTCGTCCAAATTCTGGTCATCAACGGTGAAATATTTTCCCATATTGCTGCAATTTCCTTCACAGTTTCAGAAAATCCCGAAGCAATAAAGTCCAGCTTCCTTACATCCACAATGCCCTTTGCAGTCTATCTTGCTTTTGCATGAAATGAGCTGAGCAGTTTGTCAGGTGCAGGTGGCTCGAGGATGGTGATGTGCTGAAGACCATATCTATTTTTCATCCACACTAACTGTGTTGGCTCTTTCACAAAACCCAGCCATGCCATGAGAACTTGGAGGTAGACCCTCAGTGAGTGCTATTGTGCTGCAGCCTCTATTGAGCTGATGTTGATGTTACTTTGAATGCAGATGTTATGTATAGCTTCCATAGTCTATGTCGCAATTTGTTTGCCGGAGCTGTAGAGAGCAGGGAGTTATTTTTCTCCTCCACTCACAACTGTCTCTAGATTGGCCTGAGGGTCTTTAAATATGTTGATGGGGGGTCCAAGGTCTGGGTTCTTATTCACTGTTTTCACACACTTTATTTTGCTCCGGTTATATAGAGCTGATGTCGTATCACAACCTTGGCTATGTAAAAAAAAGAATATGGGCAGCTGTAAATGACTCGATCACACTTGGCAAGTGGAAAAAGGTATTGCATCTACTTCCTTTTCCTAGCTTCAGGAAATATACATTGGAACTAGTTCAGAGCCAACAATTTATTATCTCTAGCAAGCCCTGTACTGATAGATATGAGTTCTGGAGTTTCTGGGAAAGGCGGTGCTGCTCAAACCAACCCAACAATTTCTTCATATCGTGACTGTTTCTTTTAATCCATGGCTATCTACATGTTGTTCTGAGCTACTGAACTCCACAGCAGCCTTCCATTTTTTCACACAATTGTTGGAGTGAAGACATCCTCTGTGTTCATCTAAGCCGGATGGAGAACCGTAGATGATATTATTATGAATAAGGGACTTAATTAAATAACAAATTCAAAGGAGGACATTCCGCCTTAAAAACCACAAACCAACCTCTGAAACAACTGTTCAGTTGATATATAATTAATAATTAGTACTTAATTCAATTTATATATAATTTATAAGTAATTACATTTATAATTAAAAGTAGTAATTAAATTAATATATATTTAATAAATAATTACATGTATTGGGCTATTAATTATAAACCCCAAATAAATAGTTTTTAATGAGTAAATAATGATAATATAGGTGTCTACTAAGTTTTATTATAATTACTTCTTCGGACATTTGCCATCATTTGTCTGTTAAATAATCAAACACAACTTTTCGGGAATACAAATCAATTCCCGTTCTCAAGTGACTAAAACTAACGGTACATAAAAACTAGGCAACTAGGCCTATGTAAGGGTGAACAAAGTAAAACTACAAATT
>JAGFPH010000056.1:215629-307489 GCA_018207615.1 Philaenus spumarius | reverse complement strand
TGTCAAAGTTGCAAAGAAGAGGGTGGTAAAAAAGAAAAAAGACGGAAAGGAGGAAATTTCTGTAGTTGAAGAAGGTGAAAAGCCCATTCTAAAGAAATTAAAGAAGCCAAAAACACCAAAATCTGAAGAAGATACTTTTGAAGAGGTCGGCAAGATTATTCCTGTAGAAGGTGTAGAACCTACTGTTATTGAAAGTATGCCAGAAGATGATGTTACAATCACTGAAGTTGAAAATTATATAGTGGAAGAAGATGACCACAAACCAGTTTTGAAGAAGAAGAAGGCATTAACTGGAAAGGGAATATCTAGAGTTATACCGGGCTTTCCAATTGAAGGTGGTAATACTGAAGATATGTCAGATTCTATAAGTTTTGAAGAAGTTCCTGATAACACAATTTCAGTAGGTTTTCAGCCTAGTTTTATAGAAGAAGTTGCTGATGACCTAACAACTATTATTACTGAAAGCGTTACCAATGTTGATGAACACGGTGGAAAAATGGTTACTAGGAAAAAAATTATTAAAACCCTTAAAGGTGATCATAAGGATATTCAGGTTATTCATGATTTCCCAATCCATGAAGTGACCATCGAAGAAATTCCAAGTGAAATGTCAACAGGTATTGAAATTGAAAGTCATCCAGGGAAATATACTGTTACTGAGGTCGAGACAATTTTTAAAGATAATGAAGGCAACAAGAGACGGAAGCATAAAAAGACATTTAGCAAAATTGTGGATGGAATCGAGGATGTTGTAGTATTAAGTGAAACTCCTGAAGAAGGGATTATTCTTCCTTCTGATCAATTAGAAGAAGGATTCAAATCAAATTTAGAACCTAATAAACTTTCTGATGAAGAAGTGAAAGATGGAAGCTTCCTGCCTGTACTAGAAGACATTAGTGATGAAATTTCCAAACTAGATGAAGACAATCTTTTATTTAATATATTGAAAATGGGTGAAAAGAAGTTACCACCAAAAAAATTAAAGAAGAAAGTGGTTAAGAAAACAAAGGTTATTAAAGATCAATTAGTGCCAGATGATACAACAGAAGATGAGAAATTGAAAGAAGACAAGTATTTACCACAACCAGAACTTAACATCGTTCCTGAATCAGGTCCAGAAGAGGAACAAATCTTACCTAACAAAAGCAATTCTGATATATCTGTAAGTAGAAACCAATTACCACTACCCCAAAAGGTGAAAAGGATTGAAATTAAACCAAATAAGATAAATATTGTAGATGTAACAGATCAAATTGATAAGCCGTTGTTTAGCACAGTTAAATTGAAAAAACTCTCCAAACCTGAAAAGAAAGACCTCCCGTTGACAAAAGTTCCTAAATTTTTATTAAAAAGTGTTATTAAAAAGATTGACTATCCTCCAAAAGCAAATAAAATTGTTTATTCAGATATTAATGCTTTAATTATGAATGGTATATTGTCAAGAAACTATAAACAGGCAATGAAAATAAAAAAATCCAAAAAAGATACGAAAGATGAAGGTAAACCCGAAGTCTCTATTACACCATCTTTTGAACACATTTCAAGCACACAAACCAACACTCAAGAAAATGTTACACCTTTTGATGAGAGTTTAAATAAACCAACTTCTCTTACTCCAACAATTATTCCATTTGATTCTATAACAGTTCAGTCAACAGAAGTTTCAATGGTAGAAAGTCTGCATGAACCAAGCAAAGACAAGGTAAGTGTAGTATTGGATGAAACTGAAGGTGTATCCTGTAGTGAAGTGATTGTAGCTAATAATGTTGGAAATTTTATTGATAATGCTGAACCTGCACACGAAAATGCAAGGAAAATTCTTACTACACAACAATCAATTGAAATTACACAAATTTACCCACTTGAACTAGATGATGAACAGAAAGATAATATTGAGACATACGGCACACACATGCTACAACCAACACCTTCAGAAGAGGTGTCACAAACAGTTACAGCTTCAAGTAACGAACCTATACACATTACAGATATTCAACCAGAACAATCAGTCACTGAAATTGTTCCGATAATACTGACATCGGATATAGCAGACAAAATAGTACTACCATTAGAACCTTTGCATGTATCAGAAGTGAAACCAGAACATAACGTTACATCTACTTTATTTGAAGATTCTGAACAAAAAAGCACAGTGAAACCAATACTAGTTCTGAAACCACAAAATGCACCCAATATAACAGAAGTATTTATAGAAACTCAGGCAGAACCACTGCATGAAGATACAACACAACAAGAACAAGCAAAACCTGTGTTAACAGATACACTAGAACATTCAATTCTTACTGAAGTTGATTCTGGGTTGATTCCAGGTGAAGTTACTATGCAACTCATACCTAGCAAGAAACATGCCTTACCGTCGCAAGTTGATTCAGTTATTGTTCAAGAGGTTGAGCCAATCTTAAAAGAAGATAGTTTTGATACTCCTATTCAAATTATGTCAAAAGCCGAACAAACTGATCTACCAAAACATGACTCTGAAGCTATTGTTACACAAGTTAAAGTCGTAGAAGATAAGAAAGGTAAGGAAGATAAAAAGAAATCAATCAAAAAGAAGCCAACTATTCAAGCTGACCAAGAAAAAGAAGTGGAAGAAATAAAAGAACAAACATTGATCGAAGAAGACAATCAAACTGTTCAAAAAACATTAGAAAAGTCTAAACTGAAACTGGAGAAGTTAGAAGGAGAAAAAATAAAGCCCACCAAGTTAAAAATAGTAGATCAAACTGAAGAAGTTCCACAGTTTGCAAAAATAAAACTTAAAAAACCTACACTTACTGCGAAGAAAGAAACACCGCAAACACAACAGCTTCCTAAAGTTTTGTTAAAAAGTTTAATTAAGAGAATAAATTTTCCACCTCAAGAACATCATCTCACAGTTACAGTTTTGGATGCAGTTGTAAAAGATAATGGAATACTTTCAAGAAATTATGAAGAAGCATTGAAAATTAAAAAGCAGAAAGTGAAGAAAGTAAAACTATCCAAATTAGAAAAGAAGAACCTAGAAAGATATAGTCCAGAAAAATTAGACCAGAATGCATTAACTAAAGATACAAATGTAGCACAAGAGGAATTTAAAAGCAAGCCAGAAAAAATTACTGAGGAAGACATGACATCTAAGAAGTTAATTATTGGAAAGGGTCAAATTCCAGAAGAAGAAAATGAAACAGAAAATGTTGTGTTGAAAAAGATTCCTTCCAAACCAAAGGAACAGTTGGAAGAAACTCCATCGGAATCAAAAAGAATAAAACCAGAAGAGAAGATGGAAAAATCGAAAGAAGAAAGTGAGCTTTTTGATTTAGCTCCTCTGTCTACAATTGATACTGGTGATAGCTTAAAGGAGGATATTGAAGAAGAACAAACAAAGCAAGAAATAAAAGAAGAAACAGTACTTGAAAAACCCATCAACAAAATTAAGAAGAAACCGGTAAAAGTAGAGTCAATTGAAGAAGATAAAAAATTGGTGTTGGGGAAACCAAAAGAAAAACCTGTAGAGGCTGAAACAGATATTTCACTAAAGAAAAAACAGGGTGAACTTCCAAAAGAAGAGCCTGAAGGAATAGTTTTAAAACCTTTTAACAAGGATAAACCTACAAATGAAGATAGTTTAAATGAATTATCATTAGCAAAACCAATATTTCCAGAACAAAAATCTGTTGAAGAAGAATTACAACCTTCAGAAGAAAAGATTGAAGAACAAAAAACTTCTAAAAAAATTAGAAAAAAGAAAATTCTTGAAGAAGAAAAAGAAGGTGAAGTCACTCAGCCTACAGTTTTACCTGAACCTACTGAAAAGGTAGAAGTAAAAAAACAGAAGCCAGAAAAAGTTAAAGTTGAAGATGTAAAAGAAGAACCTTTGTTTTCAACAGTCAAATTACGAAAAGCATCGGTCACACCCAAGAAAGAAGTTAAAGAGGCTGAAATAAAGAAAGTATTATTGAAAAGTAAGATTACAAAAGTCCCTTATCCCGATGAGGAGAAAAAACCACTAATTACTGTTTTACAAGAAGTAACTGTTCAAAATGGTGTCCTGTCAAGAAACTATAAGGAAGCAATGAAAATACAAAAAGTAAAAGTCAAGAAAGCAAAATTGCCTGAAAAGGATGAACTGGAGTTAGAAGTATATGTTCCCCATAAAGATGAAACTGAAGAGAAGAATGATATTGAAGAAGTCGAAGAAAAGCCTTCTAAAACACCATTTACAAAACCTGAACTTGAAGAATCGACACCATTTACTTTAAAAATAGGCAAAGGTAAAGTTCCTGAAGAAGCAGGCGAAGAAGAGTCTGTAGTGTTAAAGAACATTCCCACAAAAACTAAAGAAGTAACTGTTGATGAAGAGGAAAAGAAAATTAGAAAAATTTCAGTTGATGTTAAAGAAGTTACTCACAAAACCGATGACACTGACAAACTTTCGCCTCTGAAAGACCTTGAATCTGGTGACAGTGTGAAACTAGATGTCTTTGATGAAATAACAATCAAGGAAAAGAAAGAGGAAAGTCCTGCTAAAGACAGTGAGAGTGAAACTAAATTAAAATCTGACAAGCCTTCAGAACAGCCAGAAGAAACAGTAATTAAACTTGGAAAAAATAAAAAGGAACCATCAGTTGAAGAAGAACCCTTTTCATTAAGAAAACCAAAGCCTGGTGATAGACAATCTGAATCACCTGAAACAATCACTCTTAGACCATTTGACAAAGAAGAAAAAATTGAAGAAAAGCAACAAGAATTAGAGAAACCACTAGACATTATTGGAAAAATAAAGAAACCAGCTAAAAAATTGTCTAAAAAGAAAAAGAAGTCTGCAGAAGAATTTTTGACTGATGAGACTGAGAAAGACGTAACTCCTCTTCCTATAGTACAAGATACAGAAACAGCTTCAGTAGTAGAAGAAACGCTTGAGGCTCCAGAAGAAGACTACACTTCAGAGAAAGTACACATTGAAAAACCAGTATTAGTAGAAGAAAAACAGAAACCAGTGCTTGAAAAACTAGAAAAAATGGAGATTAAACGAACCAAACTAAAGATTGAAGAACTTAAACCTGTTGAAGTATTATCAGCTGTAAAACTTAAAAAAACAATTCCAAAGAAAGATGGAAAAATAACAGAAGTAAAGCCACAAAGAATATTATTAAAAAGCAGAATAAAAAGAATATCGTTCCCACCAGATATACAAACTATTGTTATCACAATTATGGAACCTGTTGTTAAAGATAGTGGTATTTTATCAAGAAACTACAGTGAAGCTGAAAAGGTGTTAAAAAAGAAACCGAAAAAGGCAAAATTGCCCAAAAAAGAAGAAGTGGATCTGGAAAAATTGGAACCTTACATTGATGAGAAAGAAAAACTTATTCCACAGCTAGAGCAAACAGTAAAGCGAGACAAAATTGTTCCTGAAAGAGAAGAAGAGGAACCTGAAGAACTAAGATTAAAAATTGGAAAAGGTGAAATACCACAGGATGAATCACAAGACGAAACAATAACTCTTAAAAAAATACCTGAAAAAACTAAAGCACCATTGCCTTCTGAAGATGTTACTTTTGATATTAGAAAGAAACCTGCTCCTTCTATGGTCAAAGAAGAGGAGGAAGAAATTATAACAGTTTTAGGCAAGCCTAAAGACAAAGAACTAGTGGGAGACTTAACAACTGAAGAAATAGTTTTGAAAAAGAAAAAACCAAAAGCAACTATTTCTGAAGATGTAGAAGAAATAATAACTATAAAGAAAGACATTCCAAAAGAAAAGAAAGATGTTGATGAGGAAGCCACAGAGCAGGTAGTTTTAAGGAAGAAGAAACCTAAAGTTCCAGTTATAGAAGAAACAGCTGAAGAAATTACTATTGTTAAAGAAAGTCCTGAAAATATTGAAGAAGTAACAACAGAGGAAATAACAGTAAAAAAGAAAAAGCCTAAACTTCCTATAATTGAGGATGAAATTGCAGAAGAAATAACTATTAAGAAAGAGAAACCTATTGAAAAGGTACAGATTGAAGAAGTTGAGGCAGAAGATATTGTTATAAAAAAGAAGAAAACTCCTGCTGTACAAGAGGAAGCTGAAACTGTGACAATTAAAAAAGAAAAACCTGAAAAAGTAGAAGAAATAACCGCAGAGGAAATTACTGTTAAAAAGAAAAAACCCACAAAACCTATAACTGTGAATGAAATTGCAGAGGAAATTACTATTAAGAAAGAAAAACCTGAGGAAAAAGAACGGCTTGAAGAAGTTGTAACAGAAGACATTGTTATAAAAAAGAAAAAGACACCTGTTGTGGAAGAGGAAGCTGAAAATGTGATAGTTAAAGGGAAGAAACCAGTACCAGTAGAAGAAACAACAACAGAAGAAGTTACCGTAGTAAAGAAAAAACCTAAAAAAGTTCCAGTTGATGATGAAGCCGCCGATGAAATTACAATCAAGAAAGAAAAGCCTGTAGAAAGAGAAGAGATTGAAGAAGTAATAGCTGAAGAAATTGTTTTAAAAAAGAAGAAACCTAAAAAATCTTTTGTCGTGGAAGAAACAGCTGAAGAGATTGTTATAAAAAAAGCTAAGCCTGGTGAAAAAATTGAAGATGTTACAGCTGAAGAAGTAGTAATTCAAAAGATACCTAAGAAAAAAACTTTTGTGGAAGAAGTATCTGAAGAAATCACAATCAAACAAGAAAAACCTGAGGTAAGGGAACAGATTGAAGAGATAGTAACAGAAGAAGTAGTTGTAAAAAAGAAGAAACCAAAGGCACCTGTTGTAGATGAAGAGACTGAGGAATTTACACTAAAGAAAGAAAAACCTGAAGAAACTGAACAAATATCTACAGAACAAGTAGTTTTGAAGAAAAAGAAACCCAAAAAATCTCTAGTAGTGGAAGACATAACCGAAGAAATTACCATCAAGAAAGAAAAACCAGAAGTCAAGAAAGGAACTGACGAAGAAGCTACAGAACAAATAATTGTAAAAAAGAAGAAATCTATTATCCCATTTGTAGAAGAAGTAGCTGAAGAAATCACAATCAAACAAGAAAAACCTGAGGTAAGGGAACAGATTAGAGAGATAGTAACAGAAGAAGTAGTTGTAAAAAAGAAGAAACCAAAGGCACCTGTTGTAGATGAAGAGACTGAGGAATTTACACTCAAGAAAGAAAAACCTGAAGAAACTGAACAAATATCTACAGAACAAGTAGTTTTGAAGAAAAAGAAACCCAAAAAATCTCTAGTAGTGGAAGACATAACCGAAGAAATTACCATCAAGAAAGAAAAACAAGAAGCCAAGAAAGGAACTGCCGAAGAAGCTACAGAACAAATAATTGTAAAAAAGAAAAAACCTACTATCCCAGTTGTAGAAGAAGTAGCTGAAGAAATTACTATAAAGAAAGAAATTCCTGAAGAAAGAACTGAAGAGATAATAACCGAAAAAAGTCTTGAAAAGAAGGAAAAATCACCTATTGTAGAAGAAGCTACATTTAAAAAGGAAAAATCCGAAAAAGACGAAGTATCAACAGAAAAACTACCTTCAAAAAAGAAAAAAGTGTTGACTAAAGATGAAGCGGCTGATGAAATCTCCATTAATAAAGAAGAACCTAAAGAAAAGGAAGAGGTTGAAGAAGTAAATGCAAAAGATGTTGTTGCTGAAAAAGATAAACCTAAAAGAATCTCAATTGATGAAGAAGTATCTAATGAAATAACTGTAAAAAAAGAAAAACCAATGAAGGTTGAAGAGGCAGATGCTGAAAATGTTAGTATTAAAAAAAAGAAAAAGCCTAAAGCACCAGTAGTAGAAGATGTAACAGAGGAAATTACTATACAAAAAGGAAAGCCAACTGAATCATTGGAAGAAACTGCTGAAGTAACACTCAAACCAGGAAAGAAACCTCGTAGGAAACCATCATATGAAGAACATTCAGAAGAAATAACTTTAAAACAGAAAAAGCATGTTGAACCTGAAGAAGAAAAAGTTGAGAATGTTACTTTTAAACCACGTGTAACAAAAACTAAAGAAGAGGTTGAACAGGAATTTAAAATACAATTGCAAACATATGAAGAAGAAGATATAACTATGTCAGGAAAAGTTCGACTCCCTCGCAAAAAAAAATCTATCACGATACCCGAGGATGCAAGTGCCGAAATGACTATTGAACAAGAAGTTGAAATGTCAGGACCAGAAAATGTCAACCTTCCAATTCAAAGAAAAACATCTACCTTATCATACAATGTTGAAGATGTAGAAGAAGAGGATGTTCAACTTGGCCTTCGTCAAGAACAACATAGAGGTAGTATAATCTGTGAAGAGGAGTCCCTGGACATCAAAGTCAAGAGGAAACCCTCAAAACCTTCAATACCAGCATTCCATCAAGGTACTTTTCAGTTTTATGCGCCTTCTACTGCTGCAATTTTAATGCTTAATATAACAGCTGATTTTGTTACTAATTCTTCATTTTATGAGAAATATTTCAAATTCTTGATTCTTGAAGTTTTACTTTTTTAAACTTCTCACCATGCTTTATAAAATAAAATTGTACTGTATTTTGCCAAAGAAAAACAAACTATCGTTATTTTTGTTAAGAAACCTGTTGTTCTGTTGAGAGCATGAGAAACACATTTTCAAATGGATAGTGCTAACTAAAATTTTAAAACTGTATATTATCTTTATCTGCCTCAGGATTATTTAACGAAACTCAGGGCCTTCTGGAAAATTTACAAAGGTCAATGTTACCCCAATCATTTTTACATCCTTGATTTTGTTTAGTATCTTAATAAGCTGCAGAAAGCAGGATTTCATAGGTTGTATTATTTTGCCTACTCAACTGAGTCATGGAAAGTGTAGTTAAAAAAGTTAACTGTTTTGCAAGTAATCAAATAAAATAAAGCTGTTTTGTTTTGTTTTCTGTCGCCACTTTTAATGTTAATGGATAGAAAACATTTTTGGAAAAAAATTGAATTTAAAAAAAAGAAATACATAAAATTTCCATACAATATAAGTAAATATTGAGCACTTGTGAAGCGATATGCCTGATGGAATATAACTTAAAATCAGAATCTCACAAGTAATACATTTATTAACGACAAAATGTCCATCTTCAGTGATGCAGGAGGAGGTACAATAACCACACTATAACTAACCTAATAATATTTCATGCCCCGTATTTTTATACAAAACTAAAAAGGGTTTAAAACTACATCACATTATAGTAATGTGTTAGCAAGTGCCTAGTGTTATTATAACTTGCCTAAAATTAACTATATAACTATACAAATTACTAAACTAATATTGATCTCAATCAAAACATTATTATTTTTTACATTAATATAGAATTTTGTATACAGTAGGTCCTAATTCATTCCATGCAAATATTTTCTGATATTAGTTAATATAAAAAGTTGTCTAAGCATCTATTGTGTTAATTTTTGTTACATTTCTCATTAATATAGAGTTTTCTATTTTTAAATAATGGTTTTCATCTAAACAATAGGCATAGCCGATTTATCTGACCTATTATATTTTTAATGAGAAAAATGTTCTTTAACTAGTAGTTGTATTCATGCTTCTTTTGGTTTGGTTTATATATTTCTTCCGACACATTTCACAGTTTATACAATAAATTCCAGATTTTTCCTGTTCTTAAATTTTATCTTTAGGGTTACCTAAAATTTTACCAAGATTATTCTCAGCTGACAAAGCTACATTTAAATTTTCATATTTAGTTATTTTTTACAATATTAGATAACGGTGGAGCATAAGTTTTTCTTTAACCCAACATTGTTGAGGTTTGTTGCTTTAAAGGGTAGATCTCAATGCTTTAATTTTCTTGACTATGTTGTCTATTAGTTCTTTGGAATAACCATTAAATATTGCAGCACCATAAATACAAGTATATTTTAGTTCTTTCTCGTAGATGTTCTTAGATAACAGTAAATTAACTAATCAGTGAACCATAGAATTACAAGCAGCTATGTGCTGGTGAATAGTGTGAGTTCTCAGTTATATATCTGTCTGTGAGTGTGGAATTTCTATATCCTCTTAATGACAATTTATTGTTTTTCCTATGCACATTCACATCTAGAAAAGGAAGGTTGCAGTCCTTTTCAATTTCCTTGGTAAACATTACGGTCGAATAAAATCGATTGATTATATCACAAAATTCTTCAAAATTTTTGTCTTTATCAAACACTGCAAAAATATCAACCACATAACCAACTCTCAGAAAGTTCATAGATTTTTAGCATTTTAAAAGAACTCATAAAAAAGTTAGCAATAAAACTAGACTTTGGTTTTTCCATAATCTTGAACATAAAACATAATAAATAGTTTCATATTTTGACATATTTTATGCACAAATTTGTAAGTACCGTCAACTGGGGTAACTTTGGCTCAAATCTTGGAAAAAGATAGTTTGATCCACTGTTACTTACCAAATAGAGCTATCGACTTGGTTCTGATGATAAACATCAAGAGTAACATTTTCAAAATACGTGTTTATTACTTTTGTAGAATGGTTAGTTTCATTGTATTTGATCCCCAACTCATTGTACAGTACCTACATAAACCCATGATTATATAGTAATTGTCACAAATCATATTTGGCCTTTAGTTTGTATGACATTTTAAGTACGGTTGGTGTTTATTAAGTGTTCGGCATAAGCTGAGATGGTTTTATGGGTGTTATTGTGAGGTAGGTGTTCATTGTACTGTGTTTTGAATGTCTTTCCTATCTGCCATATTTATTTACATTTGGGACAATGTTACTCCAATTAAAGGCAAGATGGGCCCAAATTTTTAAAAAATCTTAGAAATAAAATAAATAAGTTCTGAGTTTTCAAAACCAGTTGATATACACTTTAAAATTAACAGAGTTCAAAAAAAAAAGTACATAAAAGTTAATTATATGTTTGTCAGGAATATAAGGCAATTTATGAGAAGAAACACAAAAATGGGCCAAAGTTACCCCAGTTGACCAGTGTAAAATATCTTTACTTTACTGTTAGTTAAACTGTTACAAACTAACTACTCTTTATCATTTCTTTAGTTTCAACCACTGGTGTGCTCGGATAAAGAGGCACAACATCATACAAAACCAAATATTCACTAGGTGTTAGGAAAATATTTTTCATAAATTCATAAGTTTTCTGTACGGAAATGAATCAGAAAGTGTATGTTTCTGGAAGAGCGGCACTAACCATTTTGAAATTACATGGGTTGGAGAGTTAATTCCTGAGATAATAAACCTTCTTCCCTTGTTTATGTATTTTGGCAAACAATATAACCTCGGTAAAAATGGATTAGACATAGTGAGTTTTCTTCGAAGTTTGCTATCCATTAAACTTCTGCAGTTTTTCAAAGTGAATTTTATAATCGGGTTTCTGTTACACACTATAAGGTCTTCAACAATTTCTATGTATTCATTTTTTGTCCATAATTTTCTTCTTTAGTTCCTTTATCACTTTACCATATTTTTCATTCGAAGTTGGTTTAACTTTACGAGTCGTTTCTTTTTTTACTTCTAATTTCTTCTTAATATCAGTTCGAAGACTTGTTTTTACATAAAACAAAGAAGCATTAAGACATAAGCTAAGAACATTTTCTCATTTATATAATAGGCAAGATAAATATGAAAACCATTATTTTAAAATATAAAACTCTGTATTATTGAAAAGTGTAACAAAATTTAACACAATAGATGCTTGGGAAAATGTTAGTATTGTAAAATAATTGTAAATTAGATACAAAATTTTATATTAATGTAAAAAATAATAATAATGTATTGTTTGAGATTATTAGTTTAGTAATTTATTTAGTTATATAGTTCACTTTAGGCTTGTTATAATAACGCTAGGACCTTCTTGGTGCCTTTCTAATATAACGTAGTTTTATCCTCGCCCCTTTTAGTTTTGTATAAATACGAGGTGTGAAACACTGTTAGGTTTGTTATCGTGTAATTATTATAGCTTGTGCATTACTGAAGATGATGACTTTATCATTGAAACGCTTTTTAGTTAATAAACATATTAGTTGTGAGATTCTGTGTTCAAGTTTTAGTTCAATAATCTAACTTATAACTAAGAAATATATAATCACTGATCTGTGTTAAACACAAATATTTCAAAACATACAAATTATTATTGGAATTTTATTTTTCAATTTTTCATTGCCTAGTCCAATGCCAATGGCAATAAAAATGTACCACTCCAATGGCTTATAATTATTCATGCAATATATATTTTTTAAATAAATCAAGACATTAGTGGCTTGGTAATAAATCGAGAAAGGGACCAGATTGATTAGCCTCATTTATAAAATTATTTCATTTGCCGAAGTGTAGTAAAAATTAAGTTCAATCGTCAACTCTGCACTTTTTACTTCACTCCAAATTTAGAAAAGATTGCTAGTACATAATACATTTTATAGAGTGTAAAGAGAAGAGTTAAAGTAGCCTCTCAGCTAGTCTTGTGTCATAGACATAACTGGACTCTTACTATAGGGTGTTAAAGGACTAGGGGCATGAAAAAGGGAAGTTCATAAGATTTTTGATGTTTTAAATTACATGAATTAATTTTAAAACAATCTGGATCATCTAAAATAATTTTATAATTATGCTATAAGGTACATGGAAATATTATTTCTAATTATGTTACTGTTTCTGTGTTATTCTTTTTTATTGAGTGAGTTTCTAACCCTGAAAACTCTCTCTCCCTATTTGTTTCTGGCATTAACTTGTGAAAATAAATAATTAAATGGTCTCACAACATTATATGTACTGAATTTGTGTTTTTTGATATTTTATCATTATTTTAAATATTGTTTTCAATTTATTATTGTAACTTGTACTTGAAATAAATTAGAATGTCAATTCTAGTAACAATTTTATTGTTAATTGTATCATATGGTACAATACCAAAAGTTAATATTGCAATTTTTAAGAAACAGTATCAAACTGAGATTTAATAATGTTATATACAGTTTGACATAGTCAGAACTAAAAACCTGTTATAATAGTAAACTAAACAAAATAATGTCTCAATTTATAATTTTATTCATTCTGTTGACTATTTTTAATCTTAGTGTTATACTTAAGTAACAAGGTTTTACTAGTATTTAAATAAAATTATCTAATAATTATCAATATTTAAACACAAAGAATTATGAATGTAATTAACACATCTGAAAAATTCTTTTCAAAAAAGTATCACCATTATGTATACAAATAAATAATAATTAATAATAATAATCTATAATGCAGTACAAAATGCAACACATGAATAAACAACAATAAACTTTTTCTAAATGTAAATTTTTAGAGATTAATTGAAGTACCGGTATCTGTTGACATTTGGTACTTCATTATTTTAAGTTGTTTAAATTATGGAGTAAATAAAATAAAAATACATATCTGAAATTGTACTTAGTCTGTGGCACTATACACTACAGTTTGTGTATTATTTCTGTTTAAAAAGAGGTTGGGAAAGTCGAAAGAGCCTGTAACTATTAACGAGAACAATAAGACGTCTTATTGTTAATGTTGATTTGTGGTGCTAAACTCTCTTTTAAATTAGCAAAAGTTCTCTCTTTTAGTTTAAACTAAACCGAAAGCGTGGAATAACTTTGGATATTACATAAAAGTGACAAAAACATAAGATAAATACTAGTATGTAATATTAATTTATAAACTTTATGTATTTGTAAGTTCGTGTGCAATTAAGAGGAAGTGCAAATAATTTGCAAAAAATTGGTTTAATATACTTTGTTGTAGAAAAATATATAATCAAATGCCATAAAAATAGTATTTAATTTACAATTTTCTAGAATGAAAATTATATCTAAATATTATTTATGTTATGTTAAATACAAGCAATATAGATTCTATGCACAGTTTAATTAAAGAGCTTTAATGCATAGTGTAACAAAAGTCATAACTTCTTAACATGAGATCTAAATATTCAAGTTTTACTTTGTAATTGGGAAGTATAGTTAACATTTCAAAAAATCTATTCAATTTCACTTATGTCCACATAAATTGTATTACAATTTAATTAAGTAAAACAAAATTTACAATAACTTATATAAAAAAAATTATTACATCTCACTACTTTGAAAGAGTGACTTGTAAAGTCATTAACATAAATATCTTAAGCCCTGTGGTTTTATAAAAACTTTACAAACTTTGTATGGTCTAAGAAATTTTTGTAT
Source organism: Philaenus spumarius (assembly GCA_018207615.1). Taxonomy (NCBI): domain Eukaryota; kingdom Metazoa; phylum Arthropoda; class Insecta; order Hemiptera; family Aphrophoridae; genus Philaenus; species Philaenus spumarius. The sequence continues at coordinate 293,301 of JAGFPH010000056.1, read as the reverse complement.
AAAACAATAAATGAATTGTCAATCGTGCGAATCATCTAAGATATGACCATTAAAACTTACCTCTACACTGCTGACTAAGTCATGCTATCCTAAAATTGTGTCTTAAAGGCGGAAATGTGAAAAAATCTTTACAATTTAGTTTCATCATTGGCAAAATACATGTAATAACTACTCCCTATTGTTTTATGTTTTAGTGTTAATTGTTTAGTAATTATTTTTAATTAACATAAAATTAGTATTGCTTCAATGCTTGTAGTAAAATAAAGATTATATCAAACATTTCATGATCTGCTATTTCTTAATCCTGTTCTAATCCTTAGCGCATAAAACTCATCTTTTATTCTACCAGTATATAAAATATTTTTCATGGTGTCTCTGGAAAATTTCAAACAATCTATGTGAAACAATACTTTGTATCCAAGCAGGACATTTTGTTAAATATAAATGTTGCCTGAATTAACATAAATTGCTTAAAATAACTATGAACCTTCTCCTATCTTATGTACAGTATATTATTTTGAACGGATATTACAAAATAAAGCTAACATAATGAAAGAATTGTGTATGCACTAATTATTTAATTGCATTTAATAAATGTAAATATTATGTATATAACTGTATTTAATTTTGTATTACTAATTTTTGTTTAACCTTCAGGAGAATGAACACAGACAATTTGAAAGTTGTTAACAAATTTATAATCAAATTAACAACTATCACTGAATTTTTAAATTACTGTAAACTCAGTTTCATATAATATTATGTTTTTTTGCAGTATGTGTTGATTACTACAAGGTTATAGATTCAAGCAGAGCATGTGTGGATTTTTTATTAAACGCATTAGCCATTGATAATATTTTAAAACCAACTCTACTTAACCTTCTTACATAAAAGAACTATCTGAATACCTCCTGTGTTCATTGTTACTCTATGACATTGTGTTGTGCTACTCAAAATGTCTTCTAAAGTACTGTTTTGTACTTGACAAGTATATTTTATATAATTTTCAATTTACTAGACATATGCATGAACAATACAATGGCCTGTCCATTTAGAAACAGAATTATTGCAGAGGATTGTGTGACCTGTTGCCAGGAAGCACTGAACTTAAACTATGAGTGCCTTCTTTGCAAAATATAGGATTTGGAGGCCTTCTTCTTAAGTACAACTGGTGTCAGGATAACTTTGGCCAAGATATTGGTGTCTCAATGATGTTAGGTCATCACATTCGCATGGAATGAGATTTCCTCCTTCTCTCCCCATTTTTAAAATATTAGAATGTTGACTAGTCACATCAGGTGGAGGGACCTCTACAGAGAGTTGTGCCCAGTCATTAAACCGACTGTGGAGACAGTCACATCTGGCCTGCCAAGGTATTAACAAAGTCATGTACACTTTGGATTTTCACCACCTCTCTTCATCTTTGTAAATGTTCTGATTGAACACTTTCTCTTGCCCTTTCTTTTCCATAACCTCATCATTTGCCTATAATCGGCTCTGGACAAAATGGTGGAGTAGCATTTGGCTTCTTTTGCATCTACCATCTCATTCCCTTCTATTCCTTTATGACCAGGGACCTAAACCATTCTTACTTGGCTCTCCAGCGTTGAGAAACACTGGTGGCTTCATAGTTGTTTTACCAGTGACTACCATAGCTATTAATTTGTGTATTGCTAAAAATTCTTATTTTAAAATAATTCCAATTCTTATTTATTTTAAATTCTTTTTTTTCCAAAAGATAAATAAATATGTATTAATTTTTTTCATCTTTAAGGAGGAATGAGGAAAGTTAATTGACTCCCAGGTGACATGCTTCTACCACTGAAACTCATTTAAAATTCACAAGTAAACGGTAGAAAATGTGTCATGCTCTATGTAGCATTCATGGTCCAAGTAATATTAGACATGTAGTGTAAAACTACTTCACAAATTGTATCCAGAAAATACACGAAAACTGTTTAAGTAAACTGTTTGTCCAAATAAACTTGTACTAATATCAGTTTTCTCTTCAACAAGTTAACATCTTTAGCATCAGTGTACATACATGTTTATAGTGTTTGTAGTTGTTAAGTTTTGTAAATATGAGCTGGTGTAAATATCATGTGAAGTAATTAGAACACAAATTTCATTCATTTTATTATTATTTTAAATAATAACTTATAACATTTTATTGTCTTGTTTTATTGTCTAATTATTTATTTTCAAAATAATTACAGAAGCAACATCTTTGAGTGTTACTAAGGAAATAGAATCAGAACTAGGTGAGTGAATTGATTTAGTACTTAATATTATTAAGTCACAATCATGATGTTATTTATATTTTTCAATTGATTAAACTTTTTATAGCAGTAAAACTAATGTTGAAATTTTTTCTACTGTCCTAAAATCGTAGCTGTTGTATTTCCTGCTTAACAAATTAAGGTTAGTGTGAAACACATTTCAATATCTGAAAAACTTAAAAATATAAGGTAATGTAAGTTTAATGTGATGATTAATCTCCCTTAAACAGAATAACAAACTTTTACAATAAAACTTTGAACTATTATTTATCTGTACAAGTACTTTCTAAAATCTGTAGAGGCTATTTATTTTTTACTTCAGCTCACATTAAAATGTTAAAGTATTGAAATCTTGAGAAAATTCTAAAAAATTTACCCTCACTTTTTATGACTTCTCTCGACATTTTCGACTTCGGCTCTCATTAAAATGCCAAAGTATTTCACAAGTGAAATTTCTAAAAAATTTGACCCTCACTTTTTATGACTTTTCTTGACGATTTCGAGGTTTCTGAACACAATAAAGCAATAAAACGTGTTGTGTCCGTGGGTCTGTCTGTCTGTCTGTGGACACGATATATGCACACACAGACGATGTAGAAAATTTCTGGTGGTGCCAAATTTTTTGTATTTTTATTGCGGAGAGTTATAAACCTTTTGAGTATTAGCGTGACAGCAACATGACTAAAATGTCACATTTTTGAGTACTTTAAAAAAACTTGAGCCGAAGTCTCGAAAAAGTGTTCCATCTTTTCATCTTGTTTATATTTAAAAATATGCTTTTGTTTTTACTTACTTCTTACTTCTTGTGCGTGTATCTGATATCAAGTGATATCAACCACACGGTGTCTCTCATAAACAAGGGCAGCAAGTCGCCAAAAGGTGTTGTTCGACAGTACTCTTTCAAGGGTGCATTCTCCTTTAAGTCTCGCTTTAAGTATCTTTCTAGGAGCATTTTCTGGACCAGGGCATTTCAGAAGGATGTGTTGGAGAGTTTCTTCTTGTTCTTGGCATACCAAACAAGTGGGCGAGTCAGCCAGTCCAAAACGGAAGAGGTATGCCTGAGTAACGATATGCCCGGTTCTCGCTCTGGATTCGAAAGTCGATACTGAACGAGGGATTCCCTTGTAAATTTCCAGGTTGTTAGGAGTTTTCTGTATTGAGTATAAATGGCGTCCGTTTCTCTCGTTATTCCACTGTTCAACCCATTTAGATTGCAGGGTTCTGTCACAAAGAGCAAAACCGGCACTCAGGGAAAGATTTCTGGATGGAATCGGGCCCAAACCTCCAGCTATTCTAGCTATCTTATCTGCTTCCTCGTTGCCATGTATACCACAATGTCCAGGAACCCACTGGAACCAAATGTTTTTACCAAAACTTTTGTTTTTAAATTATCACTGTATGGCTGTAAAACTTATATACTTATATTTTAAAATATACAAAATCTGAAACATCTAATAAAACCTTACATATTTTATGTTACGGTATGTTTTTTCACAAACAAAACAATAATAATTTATAAATTTGGCACTTATGATTTTTAAGAAAATTAGTGATTTATATATTGTAAGGATAACTGTTTTTTGCTGTAATACATATTTCAAAACTTTTACTGGGCTGATTTTAATAATTTTGTTGTTGTTTGAAAGCACTTCTATAGTACATTCCAAAATAGCTCCCATCTTTCTGGCACTTTCTCATTGAAAACTCAAAAATCTTACTAATATTCTTTAACTATTAGATAAGATTATTTCAAAGTTTTTTCTAAAGTCGATTCCTTGACAATTTAAAAAAAATGTACTCAAGAAACGCACTCTGATACCAAATTAATTAAAATTTATCCTGTTGAATTCTTGAAATAGGCACTACAAAATTTTATCTTTTGATTAAAAAAAAAACATTAAGTTCTATACCATAGAATATGGTTTAGAATGTAATTACCGTACATATTATTATCTTATGACAGTGAATTTCAAATAGGTCAAAAAACATTGTTTGGGTGTTTGTATTTTTAACAAATAAAAGATTTACAGTTGATTTTAAAGTAATGCTTAGACCAGAGAGAAACATTTTTAATAAAGTTTGAAAGAAATTATAATCTTGACAAAAATGTTATATATAGTAACTAATAATAAACCGTGTAATCAAAAGTATAGATTAGATTAAATTACTTTGCTGACAATTGTGCGAGCAGAGCGAAGTCGCCTTGGGAAGCATACTGGATTCTCCTCTAGTTAGTATACAACTGATTTAACTGCTTTAAAACTGGATTTAATGAGACGATTAATTATATACCGGATGTCCCGGAAGTCCGAGTATGGCAAAATATTTTGCAAACAAGCGATATATGAATGCAAATATAATGTGTTGAAATTTGTGTTTGAAAATGTTGTCCGCCATCTTGGAATCCGCCATCTTGAATGTAACTTTTAATAACATTATATTATAATAAGTAGGCGAAAAATAGTGACCATTATAATGTAAGCATTATTTATTTAGTGACAAATAATTTTGAATGAGGTATTAATGTATACACTCTACACAGAATTCTAAGAATAATTCAATATGTAAGTGATAACTATAATAATGTTTATTATAATTGTTATATTTTTGCGTTTTAAGTTTTGTAAAGAAGATTGATTTTTGTATAACTGAAAGTAAGTTTACACAAAATTTAACATTTTATACATTTTGACAAAGTAATATTTTACATTGTTTTATTTTACTGCAACTTATTATTACTCACTTAAATATAAAATTTAGCTTCATATGGAGGTCATATACGTTAATGGAGATCTATTCCTCACAGAGTAGTTTCTTCTAGGCCAGATGGCCAATGCTTATTCTACTCTTTGGGTTTAATTGTACATGACACGATTCACTGGGGTTTGAGGTGAGGACCAGAGTTGTTAGTCATGTTTCAAACAATTGGCATAGGTTCAAACCATATACTTTAAAAGTAACAGGAGATATTTATTCAACAAAAAAAGAATATATCGCGGATATGAGCAAACCGGTAACTTTTGGAACCTCCTGTGAAATTCAAGCAGCATCCGAAATATTTTTTATGAATTTCAGGTGTAAAGAGATGGTTATTTGTTGTGAGAGAGTTTTGGCGAACCGATTGAGGGAGTAGGTAGGCTAAGGTTTACTGGGAAACCGAGGAGGGGCCACTTTGAAGTTCTCATTCCTCTCACACCTTCTGTACCTGACAACTCAATGGATATTAGTGAGGAGGAAATACAGTCAGCTTCCCAATCTCAGGTTGACAATGGTCTCCAAATTTCTCAACTTCCAACCCTATCAGAACAGTGTATATCATCATCTGATGCAGTTCGGTCGCATCCAGAACAAATACAAAAAAACGAGGGAAAAAAAGACGAAAGCGTTTTTTTAATACAAATTACTTAAAGCACTTAGGCAAGCGGTAAAAAAAACCACTGTCTCAAAATACACACAATCAGCTGAAATACTTTAAGATGTAACATTTTCTGTAGGTAACCATAATATTGCAATAGCGAACATTGTCCTGTCAGCTAATAGTATGTGTATAGACAACTAAGCGCGTGAAGAGAGAATAGACGATACATAATATATTATAAAACGTTATTATAATAATTATTATAATAATTATCCCTTACATATTGAATTATTCTTATAATTCTATGTAGAGTGCATACACTAATACCTCACTCAAAATCATTAGTCACTAAATAAATACTGCTTACATTATAATGATCACTATTTTTCACATACTTATTATAATTATAATATTATTACATAATAATATTATAATTATGCAATTCCAAAATATGATATAATATTTTTTACAAAATATGGACTTGTGTAATTTGTTGACCTTTATTCTCCTCTAATATTAATACTAATAAAAATCTAAATAGTTCTGAAGAATAATATCGCTTGTTTGAAAAATATTTTGCCGTTCTCAGATTTCCAGGACACCCGGTTTGTATTATTATATAATATATTATAGTGAGAATTTATTATTTCTTTACAAATTATCATAAAGACAAATTTTATTTTTTTACAAATAAAAGTTAAGTTGAAAATGATTATGGTGTTTTACATACAAACAATTTCACAATTATCATGTAAGGATACTTTTACAATGATAAATAATTGTTTTGACCTAATTAATACATCTTCTACCAAAGTGTACGTGAGGAATTTATTTCTCTGTAACATATCAGTTTCAAAGAAACTTGAAAAAGAATAAGTGACTGTTCTAATAAATTATACCTTAGACCTATTTTAAAATAATACATTTTACCTTTTACAGATTTACAAGAATCAATTGTGCACGAAGGAGATATATTGTTCTCCATTTGTTCCTATGTAGCAGAAAACGAAGATGCTTTAAATTTAGTGGAAGGAGAAAGAGTTTATATACTAGGTAGGCCTACATAAATATTATAACTCAATAATTCAAATAATAATTTCTTTTAGTGAACAAGGTAGATTTATTTAACACAATTTTATGTTCTTACAGTTTTACTGTTGGTAGCCTTTTTAGAGCACATAGTACAAAAATTAGCAATTGTATTATTTTATACTTTGTAAATATTTATGACTCTTTAATCTCGGGTCTTCGGATTCTGGCTTTTAAAATGTGCAATACCATACTCTATTACTTAACAACTTAAATTTTAAACAAGGTAAATGATTCTATTATATAGGCTTCTTATTTTAACAATAGGCCTACAGACATAGGTAACCACAAAACAAATGTTTATACAGTTTATTATATGTTCAAAATGATTTAAAATATTACAAAATTATTGATTAGGAAATGTTTAAATTGAATTTGTAAGGTCTGTTTGAAAATCTAGGTTCAATATTACCTATAGTTGGCTTCTATTGAAATCAATATTTCTTATTGCATGTTAGTTCATTTTAATTGGTTAACCATTCAAATTTCTTGTATCTTAAAAGTGCTACTGTTCAAAATTGTTCTTTTAAACTAAAAATATTCAGACAAAGAAATAATTTATCTGTACTTTTTGAGGTGTACCGGTACTTTAAGAATGTTCAAATTGGTGTCCATTTTTCAACAATCCTGGGCTACTATAGGTCACTGCCACTGGTTGTATATTTGCTATGACTTATTTACCTTCAGGCACTGAGTTTGCACAAATGTTAGTATGTTGACGATAGTTTTAATTTACTTTCACTTCTTTCAATATTATAAGATTTTGTGCTTATTTAGTGTTTGAAACTGTTTTAAAAATTGATTTCAATTTATAATATTCACTTTATACATCATATTTTATAAATCCATCACTGACTAGATATTTAGGCATTCGATATATAGCCGTTATTACGCATTGTTTTAACTCTTTGACATCGATCAATCCGGTAATATTTTCAACATGTACAATTGCTTTCCCTTAAGTCATTAACCTATTTATATAACATTCACTTCTTCTTTATATTTATAAACATACAATATTGCCTTGATTGTAATAAAATTATGATCTAAACATGAAATAATTACATATTATTAGAATAGTGAAAAAGTCCTTAGTTTAACCGCTTTATGCTATAATCAACACATACTGATTTCTGAATGTTATGTTTTATAAAATAAATAAAAATGTAAGTTTTTTAAGTTTAGGAAAGAAATAATTTTAATTAAAGTAATTAATAAATCGTTTTCTTTTAAAACAACTAATCTTTTTATTTAAATAACAATCAATCAAACAACTATGTTAACCTTTTATAATCCTTTTCCAAATTCCAATTAATAAAACTAAACTAACTGGTTGCTTAGCAACGACATGCCATCTATATATCATAACAAAGTTGAATTTAAAAGAAAGGTAAGTTTTAGATTTAATTTAGTTCTTTAATATACTATGATTACAAAGTTATTTTAATTTCCAAAATGATAATTCTGTTATGTAAATTTTGAGGTTAGCTTGTACGCTATTTGACAATTTTGTGAATCTTACATTTCACTGTTTTTTTAAAATAAAACCAGAATCTTACGTCGCAATATATCAACCCCTTGATCATTATTCATGGCCTAAAATGTTACAACATATGTTTTGTGATTTATAAATGGCAAAATATGACTTGAGAAAAACACATTTCTTCATAACTTATAAGTTAATTACGTTTCTTTAATGTTTAGGCAAGGACAAAAATATCAGTCCTAAACTTACATTCACAATTTGGCCAGCTTGCAGACAAACCTTATAAAAGAAATTAAAGTACGGCTTATGAAACATTGCAGGGTACTCCTATATAGAAAGAATAAAAAGAAAGTTATATTAACCCATTGCACTCGAAGAGCATTTTTAAAAAAGTTCCTCTGGAGTCGTATGGCTACTGGGAGTTCGGCCACGCCATTTTTGCATCAGCTTGAAATTGTTTTCGCAGTATTGTTCCTCCCACTCATATAGCCACTCAGAGTGCCCAATACAAAATCCCGCGAACACTCCCATGACCACTGTGAGTGGACATAGCATTATGTATTTATGGAAACCTATTTCTTTTTACAAAATTATATTATTTTCTGTGTAAAGTGCTGGAATCTGTAGAGAAACTATTGAACTATGTGAACAACACACAAGTATTTTCCCTCCTTTTATAACAGCTGTGTTGAGCTCAATAATATAACCTCTATATTTTCACTCAGTGCTTTACTAGTCGTTTTTAGTGTTGTGATAAATGGCTGATAATTATAAGATTACGAAAATGGATAATTTAAATTAATTAAGTTATAATGTTAGTTCGTACAATTTTTAAACATTTTCTATGTTATATTTTGTCATTTAAAAATATGACTGTTGGTTGTATCCCACTTTGGTTTGCATATGTTATTTATATAATATAAATATAACGTCTTTATGAGGTTTAAAATACTAAGCAATATTGTGTTTTCTATTTCAAATAAATTATAGTTGTCATTGAACAGATCTTATTTATAAAATATTCATGTTTGCTCTAACCTACTTACCAACTTGTCAAGTGAATTCAACAAAACAATTCCGAGCTGATGATGCCATTTAGTCAAAATGGTAGCCAAGTACATGCCGACAAAAGAGCGTCCACTCTTGGTGGCCATGCGACCTGAGAGAACTAAGTTCATGGGAAATAATACAAATTGTCTAGAGTAGGGTGGGGCCACTGGTAGTGGCCTTTCAAGTGCAAAGGGTTAATAATTCACATACAAGTTTTGTGGCCATGGAGCTGGTTCTCATTGATATAGTATCAGAGTCACAATTAATTATTAGAGATAACTAAATGTATCTTGTACCCATCGTATGACACATTGTATGTTTCATCTTTTATGCATTGTGTGATTCATTTTGAATTGCTTCAGATGATAAAATGTATGAAATATATATAGATTGCTTGATATCATGGACACATCTATCACATTTTGTAAATAACTGTTGTGTGTTGTAAACATTTTTATATTTTACTAAAGATAAAACATAAACAAAATAAAGGTACACGACGGATTCAAGATATGTTTAGTTAAGTTTTTAAAGTAAAAGGCAATTAACACGTTCGCTACCGGGCGGCTCATATATGAGCCACATCGGTCATTGTGGTAGCCCGCAATACTAAAAGAAAGTCCTTTGCTGTGACCCAGATATGTATAAGTATGACCACCCCCACAGCCCAGATAAAAAAATGTGTTTTATCTATTAGTTTTCATTTCATTTAGTGTATATATCATTCTGGTGGCAAATATGACCTTTTTTTAGGATTTAGGCTATTTTTAGGTTCGGCTCATATATGAGCCACCCGGTCTATGGTTCATTATGAATATATTATGAATACATAAAACACGTTACCATACTCACTACACGTCTCACTTCAACCATCTACAACACTAAAAACACGTGTTCGCACAGTTTAGATTAGTTTCCGGTTATAGAAAACTAACAGGCTGCAAGTCAGCTGTGGTTGTCCAGGAGTACCAACATAGCAACACTGTATTTACCCTATAAGTCAAGAAACCCAGAGACCGTATACAGTATATGCGGCCGTATCCCTATAGACCGTTACAAAAGTTTCAAGCCTCTAAAATAGACGGGTATCTCACAATCGACCATTTAGTTGCACTGGTAACACCGGCTCATTTTAGAAACATAACAGCCGACTATTAACTGATTTACGGATTTACAGGGCTATATTTACGGATTTTTTTATGCATACCGGTAGCGAACATGTTAAGTTTATCATTTTTATTATTATAATTAGGATAGAGATAAAGAATAAGGTTCTGTATGTTATGATTAAAAACAGAGTGTAGCCATATTACTTAATTACCTAAAATATAATATTTTTAAGTCATTTAAGACCTTAATGACAATGTAATCTAGCAATGTTTGGTGTTTTATTTTTAATTCCTGGAATTGTATATTTTATGTAAAGTTATTATTGATCTTCTTTATATTATTTAATAAATCTTTGAAAGGCTTTAGATACATTTAGTAGTACAGTAGAATTAGGTTTTTTTTTGAGTGGAACTAATTCCCACAAAGATAGGGTTTGAGTTTTTCTAGTTTGTTGTTGGTAGCTTTTTGACGTCCGTACTAAAAGTCTAGAAAAATCTGACTGTTTTTTGGCCACCATCTTGAAAATGTTTAGAAAATCTTAAAAATCATTTACGATATCAAATTACAGAAAAATTCATGCTAAAAAAAGGATTGTGATATTGGTTTGAAAAATAAAAAAAATAACGAAATAGTGACTGAAAAACTGAAACTTTTTGCAAAGTTGAAAATCATATTTTTATTAATCATAATGTGTTTTATAATACAATTGCATAATTTTTACATATTTTAAATTACATTATAAAATACACATCCATACTGTGCATAAAATGAGTTCTTTGGCCGCTATCTTGAAATACATCAAACAATTAAAAATCATGTATGGTTTTAAAATGACATGGTATTTCATGCTGAAAAAATTGCTAATAATATTGCTATGAACAATCTCACTGCTATGATGTCTCTCGTACTAGCAATGAACAACACATTGAAATATCTGATGCTAGAAAATCTAGAGATGTGAGGGATTTTATTAGATTAGTTCAATTTTTGGAACATCACAATTCATTTGATTCACAATGTGTTGATCTACATGATGTTTTCAGAGGGTTAGTTGTCAGACAACACTAAGTAACTGCAGATGAAGCTAAGTTAATTGGAGTTTGAATTCAATCTAAACTGACTGGAAAAGGAATTGTCATTGAAAGAATTATTCAACATATTGCTAATCATGACATTTTTGTAACCCATTTTGATTAATAAAAATATGATTCTCATCACTGCATAAGCATACAGTTTTTTGGACTCCATTTTCTAATTTCTTAAATCCAATATCACAATGTTTTTCAGCATGAAATTTTCTGTAACTTGATACCACACACGATCTTTTTAAATTTCAAGATGGAGGCCAAAAAATACATTTGCACATTCAGATTTTTCAGATTAAAACACTAACTTCCGTCGGAAGTAGTTTCAATTACTATTTTGATTTATCAATATTTAATCAGAAAAATTACTACTGTACTAATAAAAAAACAGGACAAAATTTTGTTTCATAAAGCCTAAACCCGATGTAGACTTTTTGATAAAAAACAATATACAATTAAATAGGCAGCCCAGAATGAGTCGGACTTGGGCTTAGGCTTCAACTGTTAAGTACATTTTTTCATCAATCTTAGCGTATCATCATCATTAATTGTTTCCTTTTTTTCTTATGTTTTGTTTAGATAATACAAGCCAGGATTGGTGGTTTGTGCGGAAACACTTGACAGAGGAGAAAGGATGGGTGCCTGCGATATACTTAAGAGATGAGCCTAGTTACACACTCTATGTACAGAAAAAGCTGCATGAAAAAATTGATAAACTTCCGATCTTTGAAAGTAAGATTTGTATATGAATTTATTTATTTTCAGGGTATTTAATATAATTTTTTTTTCTGAAGTCTAAAGTGATGTAGTTGGTTAACTAACTCTTCTCTTCCAGTGGCGTAACTTAAGGTCAAAGGGACCATGGAAAACTTTCACTTGGGATTGGGCCTCATCTCACGTGAGAGATATTAAGAGGGTATATTTATTTATAAATATAACAAACTTTGAAATTTATAGTAAAAATTTTCCCGCATTGAATCTTTCTAACTTACAAATTAAATTGTATGCCTACTTATCAAGTAACTTAATTTTGAATTGATGTGGTAGCAGAATAAAACCCATTTGTCAGTTTGGAAAACATCCCAAGTGGAGTCTTTCTTCTATAACGATTAATACACGGCTTTTTTTACCTTCTGGTCCAGTGGTTAGAGCGAGACAAACTCATCTTTCTCTTCGGCGATTAAAACAAGACATCTTTTTTCACCAACGTTTCATACCAGACTCTTTTGATCTTCTGCTTCGACGATTCATCTAATACTAAAATGTACTTTCAACCGCTGTTTTGGAAAGTACCATTTCTTGGGTCTATTTCTGCCAACTTAACTGTTTTTATTACACGAAATTTCCCGTTAGTGAATCTGCATTTATTTATCCTTGGTTATTAATTTGTTGTTTGTTTATATTTTAATTATTATTGAAATCCCATTTCCTTAATTAAAGACCTTAATTGCATAACTATTAACTTCAATTTATTTGTTGGAAGTTTGGGTAGTTCCTACCTTCAGACACTATGTCACGATCCGGCTTCGGTCAGGGATTAATTCTCCTAACATGCCTTCCCAATAAATTATTCATCTTGTCACATTTGTGATTGTTTGTTACTTTTTTCTGGTTGAACTTTTTTAAGATCTGTTTTCACCAGCTGTAAGAAATCACATACTGCTTTCGTACCAGTTTGAATCGTAGTTGTAAGTAAAAAACTACAGAAGTTATATAAGTATTTCGTACAACATTGTTTTACGTTAATTGATTTTTGCACCTTTTAAGTTTTAGAAAGTTTTTTAATGACACTTTACGTAACTGTTCATGAAACTTTCTTTCCCGTTTACAAATTTTTGTTCACTTATTTAGTTCACTATTTACGCCCTTCAAGTTTCAAGGTTTTTGCGTAATTTTACATTTTCTTAAAAAAAAAAAACATTACTATTTTATATCTTCCGCTTGGTTTACATAATCTTCTTATACTTCATTTTATATTTCTGATTAAATATTTTGTTAATTTATTCCTTTTTAATCCCTCTATGTTAATTTATTCAAACTCATCTTTGATCTAACATTTCTTGAAAACTTACAATGACATATTTATGAATTTTCAAACTGTGGCATTTATCACATCACAAACCCTTCCCTTACTATTTATAACTGGAATTAGTTATCTTTTATTTATAATTGGCAAAAAAACTCCCCAAAAATTACTTTTAAACCCAATTTACCATATGAAATATTTTTAATGTAACATATGTTATTATTATTATTATTATCAGCCTTTGCCTTTACCCTTATTCTATTAGAATATTTAAAAAAAAATTAAGTTTGTGGTTTTGGATATTCATTCCAGTATATTTCCTTTTATATCTTTTGATTAATAGAAGAATTATAAACTCTTTTTGTATTTTTTATTGTAATTACACCTTTTTAAGGTAATTCTTTTTAAAAAAATCTATATTTTATAAATAAGAATCCATTGTTTTAACATTAATTTGTCAAAGCTTGACTTTTTGCAACTTGACATGATGGTCTTATTAGCTTGCTTCGGTCAATCTTTTGCCAGTTGTAGGATTTAGAACAGTTTTAGTAAAATTAAATTTTCTTCAAACTTTTAAGTGTGTTTGACGACAGGTTAATTATTTTACTTTAACCAGCTAGTTTTAGTTTAACAATTACTAGTTTTAGTTTGTTCATTGTTTTGTGTTAAACTTGAAAAACTAAAAAATTAGGTCTCTGTAAGTTAAATTGTTGACGTCCAAAAAAGAGTCTTCTAAAAATTGTACATTTGAACCGTTATTTTATCTTGTCTTAGAATAATTACAATTATTGTAATTTATTTAATATTGTAAGAGTATTGCTGCCTTGGATAGAAACAGGTTCTCTTTCAAACAATCGTTTCAATTTGTGGTTCCTTTAAATTCTCAGATAAAATAATAAGGTCCTTAAATACAGGCGAAAAAAGGTGACTATATTTTGTTGTGATTAATTTAACACTATTTTTAATCAAACCAATCAATTAATTATTGAAGGTTCAAGATTTCATAAAAGTGTTTAACATGATTCTAAAATATTTGTAAAATCAACTCCTCCAAAACCTCTCGTATACCGTAACATAATCCTCTGTGAGCACCTCTGATACCAGAATTGATGGAACTGTTTTGCATGGCTAATAGCATTAGTAAATGTGATTCTTGTTAACAGATTTACAAAATGTGAATTATGAGATGTTTGCCATTTGTGAAAATAGGTTTTGGTGCCCCTTATTCATACTACTTTTTCAAGTATCTTCTGCATTCAAACTTTGTACCTCACTCTTATAATATTGAACCGTATCTTATAATCTATTACGACAATAAGTTCGAACTGTAACACAAAAGGTCGCCAACCAATTGTGCGTCCATATAATTGTCAATTTTAAACATACCATATCCATATTTTGTCTTAGTTGTCCATTTTTTAATTTATTGAGGTTAATTTAAAACATTTGCAAATAACTGATAAATAGACAAAACTCATTATTTTATAATAAAAAAAAGACAACGAGAAGATAAAGAATTGATAACATTGTTACTAAGATAATGAGTAATTATTATTAAAGAACTAAGTACAGATTACACTCATTAGTATTAAAATAATACTTTTATAGTCCTAAAAATCCTTAGGACATATTTTGATTGATAAATATATTATTGCATACCACGATTACCTATAAAAGTGTCAAAATATTGCAGCTTCCTATCCTGCTTATTTATTTGTAGTGTATGTTGTAGGTACAACTTTATTGCTCATTTTAAAAATGTTCAAACATATTAAAATATTGACCATACATGGCCTACTATTTCGCTTTTCTTATAAAACTACCCTTCCTCTAAACGTTTCATAACAAATATTATTTCATAAAGTAATAATGTAGAAAAATTGTTTGGCACTGAACAATTCGCCCAATGGAGGACCTCTTCTGCAGCTTGGACTGCAACTTCATGGGCACCCAACAACAAGTTAAATATTATAAAAGTTCAATTTCAAAGCAACTAATCTAATGTTGAGGTTGTTTAACTAAACTTTGAACAAAATTTGAATTATAATATTTTTTCTCTATTTTTTTTTGTAAGATAAAAAATTTTGTTAGCAGGCGAGCCCCCCCATCCCCAGTATGCCTATATACTGATAATACTAGTGTGTAAGAAAATGTGTGAATATTTATTTGTTTTGTGTGTACAGAACCTGCACCAGGGGAAGACGTGTTTGCTCCAAGGTTTGTGGAGAAGTTACAACCAAAGCATGTTCCAGACGGTGCGATAGTACAATTTGAATGCCAAGTAGAAGGCAACCCGAGACCTCAGATCACATGGTTCCGACAAACTGCTATTATAAAACCATCTCAAGACTTTCAGGTAACATTCAATATAAGAATAACTAAACTTACCTACCTTACTATATTGAAAAAACTTACTTTCTGGTTTTAAGTAGCAGAAATGAGAATCTGAATTCAAATCCTGGTTATATACTGTATTTTTTCACCAAACCGTCCAAACCCAACGATAAATTATAAATGTTCAAGAATAATATTAACAGTTATAAACTTATAAAAAAATTAATTCTATAACTAATATGTTTTTTTTTTAGATTTTCTATGATGATGATAACGTAGCAACCCTGATCATTCGTGAAGTATTTCCAGAAGACGCAGGGACATTTACGTGTGTTGCTAAAAATGCTGCAGGTTTTGCCTCAAGTACAACAGAATTAAATGTTGATGCTCCACTCTCTGATCATGGATCTGACACTACTGGCCTCTCTCGGAAATCTCTTTCTAGGTTAGTTTCTTATTCTACTCTAGCTCTGTAGAACAGTTGCCTTTTAACTGCATAGTGAACAAATGACAACAATACAAAAGAAAGTGCACAAAATCAAAAATGTATTTCAATAAGAAAGAATACAGCTTTGGGCAGTGGATACATAGTAGTAATATATATATTTAATAGATAAACAGATGACTGAATGTTGACGTTATATGCTACTAATAATAAAATTAGTAGTTTCGTATAATGTAAGGTGAAAGTGTGTGGCAGGCCGGTGTGAGTTTTTTGCAAAGATTTCACTGTCTCTATGGTAAATAAAACATTGAAATTAACAACTGTAGCATTTTATTATTTTGTTTTTATATACATGTATACAGTAGAGTCCCGCTATTCTCAATCCGCCGATTCCGAACATACATTTAGAGCCTAAGCTTGATGAAAATACCTGACACCAAATTGGAATGGAAGCTGGTTACTTACAGTACATGTCGGCTCCATTTATACAATTCTGTAGAATCATTTCTAATCACTGATAAACACAAAAATAACTAATTTACACACACTTAAGTGTAGGTTTACAACATCCGTTTTTTCCCTTCAGTTGCATCACGTTTTGGTTAATGGGACAACACATTAAACCCAATGGGCTTGTTGGAATTGTCCGGTTTTGTTTCCTTCAAGTTTTCCATCCGTTTTGCAAGAAGGAAGCTACAGAACCGCAACAAGCATCAGGTGAAACGGATACTGGGTGTTTCAGACAGAAGGAAGGATTAGATACAACAGCTAGGCACTAGTAGTGTTGTTGCCACCTTTCGGTTGCGTTTATCCGTTTTTCTCCTCCGTTTTCGTTATCTCGAAGGAACTTTATTTTCTCGATCTTTTTTCAAGACGATTCAAGACTGTGGTATGTCAAAACAGACAGTTCCCTTCCCTTCCATTTTTAGAAGAAAACGGAATTGTAAAGCAACGGAAGGAAAAAATGGATGGTGTAAACCTACACTAAGAAAAGTAAAGTCAGTGATTTTATCTGACAAAGAGCTCTGAATCGACTTGATGCAATGTTCCACCTTTACCGCATGAACATAACATCATTTTGTGTAGATGAAGCATGTTATTTGCCTCATCTGACGTTTGCCACATCAAGAACGTATGCCTTAACAAGTCAATGCGTTGATATTATTCATGAAATCCGCCTAATCCAAATTCGTACTAAACGAAACCGTGTTCGGTCCTAATTAGTTCGGAATAGCGGGATTCTACTGTATTTTACTTAAATAAATCATTTCAAGTGCCATAATAGTTTTTAGGGGTTGCTATCACATTTTCAAAACTATAGCATCACATAACAAAATATTAAAGTTGTCAGACTTATATGTCTATCATTATATCAACTAATACAAAAAACTATAAATTATATTTCAAAAATTTTGTTTTTATATTAATAAATAATTCTATTGAAACAGTTGAGTTCAAGCCCAAGTGTCTTTACCTTTTTATGCTCCAGACATCCCTAGTTATTATTATTTGACATTAAAATGTGATATCGATACTTAATTAACAATTTTTGTATTCAATAGGGAATCTTCCTTGGCTGACATTTTGGAAGGCATTCCTCCAACATTCTCTCGTAAACCCAAAGCTAAAGTTGTAGATCAAGGAACTGATGTAGAACTTGAGTGTCGATTAGTTGCTGTACCAGAGCCTGAAGTAATTTGGCTCTTCAAAGACAAAGAAGTTAAATCTTCCGATTCTGTGAAAGTGACAACACAGTCAGATATGCACATGTACAACACTATGATACACATCAAGAAGGTTAAAAAATCCCAAGAAGGTACCTATACGGTTATTGCCAAGAACAGGGAAGGTCAAGCTACCCTGAATATAATCTTAAAGGTAAGAGTATAAATCTTGATTTAAAGTTGTTCACCATGCTTTTACTACACTGTTTCCTTAAGAAAATATTGAAAATGGGTTCACTGAACCAGTGAACCTACAACAAGAGCCGCCACTGCCGCCCTCTCTTCCTTTTTTAGTTCTTTCCAAATAATATAAACTTTTACAAATTCAAGCTTATTTTTATCAGTTTCAAAACTATTTCACATTATACAACTAAATACTTAAGTTTTTTTAAAGACAGGCTGTTGTCTTTTTTCTTCTTTAACCCGTCAGTGGGCTCATGGATTTTGTTACTCCAGTGCACTCATGGGCTATTTTTGACAGCATTTTTTTTTCATGAAGCTTGTAAGCAAAGATACATTTTGTATTTTTCAAAAACAATTTTTATTGGTTTAATAACATATATACACGAGTTATATTATATCCAAGTAGTAATTGTAACTGAAATTGAATTAAAAATTACCTGTGTACCTAGGTATTACAACTTGGGATGTTTCAAAATCATATTATTTGGTATAAAACAATGTAGAAATGTAAAAATTTACTAACAAAATTACACTTAAATATTGTTTTAATGAATAAAATAAAAAATATGTTTGAATAGCCAAACTTCAATCAGTTGAATCTTCCTTTTCTTGACGTACAAGGGCTTCGCCGCATCTCACACAGCTTGGTCTAGTATGCTGTCTACAAATAAAACATAGCACTTTTAACATTGAGTTTTGGTTTTTCTGTTCTTTTTTCTGTTGCAATAGCCGCATCGACCGGTCTCATTTCTATGGACTTGCACTTTAGGCGGGAGTTTGGCCTGAGAAACACTTTCTTCCCTAGCTCTCAGTAACTGTTTGATTGTCTCTTTCGTGTCCATTTTTCAAAGAACTAATCTGCTCTCTTTCTTCCATTTCGACACTGTCAAGAAGTAGTAACAACCTTTCCTCTTCATTGCGACCCATTATATATATTGGAAGAATCAACTAATAAATAATAAAATTACATGAATATAATTAGACCGAAATGTTACTAACGCGAGTAGACTCTTGGGGTAAAAAAAGACCGCCCAATAAAAGAACTTCACTCATTGCTGTTTACAGGGCGACTGAAAGGTCCCCCTACCCGTCTCTACCTGCAGACACATGTGGTGGACAAGTATTGTGAAGGAGGAGAGGTGGTGACATTGCCGAAAAACTGCAAAACAAAATGGTTGACTGGGGTCGTTTAGCCACCATGAGTCCACTGACGGGTTAATAAATTATTGTTGTAGTTTGATAAGGCTGTTAAACCTACCGTTAATAAAAAATGAGTTATAATATACTGTATAGGCCTTTTGTTAACGTGCATTAAATCTATTTCTTAAGTATATGGTTTTAGGCCTAATATTTTTAAGCACACTGTAATAGTTGGGTGTAAACAAATTTCATTTTTTACAAAATATTAATATGGGTGTAATAAATTAAAAATTATGGGTGAAACTCACAGACGGTGACCTTTCTTTGTGATTGATTAGTTCAAATTTCCACATCATACAAAATGACCCATAATTAATTGTGGGTGGTGGTATGAACTTTAGTAAGTTTTATGTATATATATACACATTATGTTTCTGTATGTATAATATTTACATCCTATTTTTGACATACCTTTGTGAACTCCAAAATTACCTAAATTTTAAAATTAATAACTTGACCTAAAATAAAAATGTTAATCTAAAACAATACTAAACACTGGAAAAGTAGCTAAAAATACAAGACCTCAAGGAACATGCAATATTTAAAAGCCTACTACCTAAATTTAATAATGTAATAGTTTTAGTGTCTTTTCAAATTTAGAAGCATTACTGTACATATTTAAAACAAATTCTAGGTTTTTAGCTAGGGTGGTAAAATTTTACTTTTTTAACCTGTTATATTCAAAAATTAATTACTGTAAAAATAATTAATATTTCATTTTAAAACACATTTTATACTGATAACCAATATTTAGTGAATATGTAATTGGTTGTAATAATGATTAAAACACAGTAAATCTCAAAAATATATTATAAAATTAATGACTATTGTCTAGGTAAAAACTGGTGAACAGGAACCACCTCAAATATTAGAACCCCTTCAAGATGTTACCATCAATGAAGGTGAAAGTGCTGTTTTGAGTACCCAGATCACAGGAAACCCAACGCCAACTGTAGTATGGCTCAAGGATGGAAAGCCTGAACCTAATCTACCTACAACAATACATGATGATACGTACTCATTGACTTTGATCAAGCCTGCTCCTGGTGATTCTGCTCGGTTTACAGTCTCGGCAACCAATAAACTCGGGACTGCGCAAACTGCTGCATCACTTTTTGTAGAAGGTATGTTACAGATCCTTTTAAAATTTAAAACAATAAACCTGTTGTATATTTAACTAACCTAGTGAATTAATAACTATTATTAACTTATGTGTAAACAAATAAATAATGAATACTATTCTATACTCTTAATTTATTCTCACATCTTTTTTGATACCTACTGTATTAGTTTTTTAAAGTATGAGTATAAAAAAAAGTATTGTTCATTATCTATTTCGTATAGTAAAGTATTCAGGGTGATCTACTTAATATGATTTCTAAAGACTACAAGAGATACAAAAAACTTTTAAATACTTTCCTTGAATAATTTAAAAGAGATTTGAAAATATAATTATATTGTTCAAGTATTTAAATCTGTAATCATATATTAAAATGTTTTTATTATGGAGACCAAAACAACTCTCTTAAAATATAATAAGAACTTGTAAAATAACTGTTGTACTAATAATTAACAATAAAGATGATGAAACATTGATTTAAGTATGACTGATAACTATTTGAAGAAAACAATATAATCCATAGTTTACAGATTTTGTCAACTTAAGTAAGTAGCACTTTAAATGATACACATCATTTTAATACTTTTTGAAGTGATAACTTCTATTGGCCCGTTGGGCACTTTCGACTTGGCTATGTTTTCGAAATCTCGCATCACGCCAGATTTCTCGCGAGATCTTGCATCACGCCAGATTTCCCGCGAGATCTCGCGTCACGCCAGATTTCTCGCGAGATCTTGCATCACGCCAGATTTCCCGCGAGATCTCGCATCACGCCAGATTTCTCGCGAGATCTCGCGTCACGCTTTTGTTTAGACACAAGTCAGATCGTGGAGAGGGAATATTATTAATACATTATTTACATTTATTAGCATAACAATCAATAACACATAAGAATTAGTTAATATAATATAATAGCTGATTTCGCCCATCATCTGTAATTCTTAAACAAAACCCAGCGTAGATTATATTTTGGGGTTATGTTTACAACTTCAACCATTAAAATTTCTTGTGATGTTAATTTTCTTATATATTAGTTATACAACTAATGTAGGCTTCTATAACTATAAGTTATATGGGATTCTACACGTTATAAGATTTGCTTTGGGGTTATAAACTGTATATAAAACTAACCTTTGATCATCAATATATTCGTTTATACAAATTTAAAGAAGGATACCTACTGTTTAACTTCGCAAACATTCGTACATCTTTGTATAACATATTTGATTATTCATTTCTTTACTGTAATATTAACAACTTCTAAATCATTTGATCTATCAATATGAAATAAAAGGTAACTAAAAGATAATATTTTTACCTTTCTTTAAATATATAATAACGGATATAAATAAACAATTTGAACAAATAGGCCTACAGTTTTATAATCCTTATAATTGTACATATTTACCGAGTTAAAAATCCCCGTAGTCATAGAAGTTATCACTTCCAACGTGTGGTCTTAAGCACACCCAGTTAATTTTTTTTTTACTTGTATATTTTTTATCTAAACCCAAACTGTTTAAAAAATTTTGAAAAAAATTAAGAAACACTACTTTTATTTTGTGTTTATTTTTTACTGTTTTAGAAATACCAAAGTAACAATATTTAGTAGATCATCCTGTTTATAAGAACTTTTAGAATTTTTGAAAGACTTACATTTTCTTCTACCAAACCATTCATTGATACTACCTATTATGATAGTATAAAAACACTTCTATTTGTGTTATGTAAATTAATGCTTTTGAAGCTTACTACATGTACAATATTTAATTCAAGTGAAACTATTTAACATTTAAATTAAACTAAGACAGTGTATATTTGTGCTAATGAACTAACTTGATACAAATGTTCATTAATATATTGACCCTAACAAACCTATGCTTCAAACTTCTGCTGATTTAAGTTTGTTTGGCTTTTTCTAACCAATTTGCAGATTATAAGCGACTAACCTTATTCGAAGAACATGAAAGGATTTCCTCATCAATCTCCAAAAGTTTGGAAGTATTTCGAGAAGAAGAAATTATAGTTCAAAGTATGATGGGAATAGCCTGTGGACAAAAACTGTTTAACTGAACCGAAATTCAGCATTAATAATATTATTTGACTTTAACAGGAAAAGTCAGTGATATTGTTACTTGGCCAACAATTGTTTTTGTTTTCAAAATAGTCATATTTTTGTAATGTTAGAGAATGTATTTTGTAAAAGAGAAATAAAACATGTTGAACATTTCCATTGTATTTTGTCATTATGAAGTCTAAAATTGATTAGACTTATAAAAATGTACAAAACAATGTAAATGTGTAAATATTGAGTATGGCACTTCTAAATGCATATTGACTTTTGGCTTGACAGAATTAAATGTATATATAGCTTGGTTAGTTCATAAGTATAAATATTCTTCCACTTTATTTCCCCTTTAAACAAAAGAACTATGCGGTTTTTACCACTGAATACATTTTACATTAAAATTAATCATAACCTATAATACTTTTTCTTTTCAAATACTACGAAAAAATACGTCTACTCTCCCTAAACTTCTATTTTAAATGTATTTTATGATGTATTTCACATTATCACCAAAGTTCAACAAGTAATGTTAATGCAGTTTAATGAGTGAGTTTATCCTGTGTCATGCATCTGCTTGTGCTGCATTGTTTTCCCTTCGTTTTTGCTTTTGTACTAAATCATAATAGGCTTAAACATTAATCTTATGTTTGCTGTTTTGTGTGGTTGAGTAGGCTTATTAATTTATTTGTCTTCTTAGCTTACTTATTGACAGTTTAGGCTTTACTCATAATGCTTAATCCTATTGGTGCTTTGCTTTTACTAATCATAAATGTGTTGCAGATGTAAATTGGAATTCAAAACCACAACAAATAGAAAATAATAAAACAAATAATGTTCTTACAAAGAACATTATCGGATTTATGAAAAAATTGGAATATATATTTAGAATGTTTACAGATAAGAAATAGTTTGGATCTAGAAAAACACCTGAAATGTCATGTGTTTCAGTAGCTCCTCGTACCCCAAAGGGTAAAATGTCGTTAAAAATGGCTCAAGAACTTGTACCAATATCTACTAGAGTTAAACGGAAGAACAAAAAGGCAGAAGTATCTGTATCTAGTAATGAAACTTTTCAAATTCCGATTACGAGGAAAAGAGAGGAAGAAAACGTTGCTGTTGAACACAGTATCATGTTAAAAGATAAAGTAACAAAACCCGCTGTAGATGTTGAAGTTACCACTACATTCACAAGAAAAGCGACTAGGTCAAAAATTCAGTTTCAAACAATCGAAGAATCTTCAAGTGGAACCATTGTGATATATGAACCCGTTCCGGGTCCTTCTCAACATTCTCTTGTTAAAATAGTTGAAAAAACTGAAAT
Source organism: Philaenus spumarius (assembly GCA_018207615.1). Taxonomy (NCBI): domain Eukaryota; kingdom Metazoa; phylum Arthropoda; class Insecta; order Hemiptera; family Aphrophoridae; genus Philaenus; species Philaenus spumarius. The sequence goes on along the minus strand of JAGFPH010000056.1, from coordinate 269,423 downwards.
AATTGGTACGCTTGAGTAACTTTTTAGCTAATCTACTAGTAATTTTAAAGTACATTATTTTACAATAAAAACAATAGTAAACATTATTAGAATAGCAACTCTATAAATGAGAAAATCTACATACTTTGCCCCGAAATCCTATAATTAAAAGTCCCCGGTTACACATGCTTGGAAGCATTAGTTCCTGGTTATTTTATGCTTTCGAGTTTTTGGAATCCTAGTGTGTTTTATAAACTATCGTTCAGTTGGACCAGATATAACTAGGCATTGTGCAAATAATAACTGTTGTGTTTAAAACATTTTTATAAACCGGAATACAAAAATGACAAACAGGAGAATAAAAGCAGCTTCGGTGAATACAAATGTGCTAAATAATAATACTTTACTCTCACAAAATTTATGATTGGAAGTGGTAGTTGAAGCTATTAGAAGAAGAAGTAAATAGAAAGAAACGATATGGGTAAGAAAATAGTTAGGATTTGTCATGTACCAAATTATATCCTCATAGCCGTCTTCCTCATTTGCTTGTTCCCACAGCATAAACTGCTAGTATCCTAGAAATTTACATTATTTAGAAAATTAGGTTTAAAACTTGAACAGTAGAAAAATAACATTACTTAGTTCACAGCTGTGCTTTTCAATATTTTGCTGAAATTTTAATGCTTACACTTAAAACCATATTGTATATAAACCTTTAGAAATAATGTTAAGGCTTACTTTTAGAATAAGTAATTTTGCATTTTTCATCATAACTTAAAGACATATACAGCTTATAGTTATTCTTGCCTTTTATGTTTTGAGCATTCAGATTAAATTCAAACTGATAAAACATGTATAATATTCTACTTTTATTTAATGATCTAAAAACCATTTCATATTATAAAATAAAACTTCTCTCGGTGGTTGCACTTGCCCACGTATAGCCCAAATTAATTTTAATGCTGTATCCATTCTTATGTAGGTGCGTTACCTTGACAGATATTAGAAATTTTTGATTCTAAGTGGTTTAATAGTGCAACTGATAATGAATAATGGTAAAATATTTACTCGTTTTGCGCTATAACCTAATGAACCCATGGATACTCCAACTTTTAAATGAAGTGTTCACAAGATGCTTTATAGGCCTAAATGGGTTAAGAATATGCAGGACTTGTATATATAATTTCTGCATAAATGTTTATAATTATACTATTTCATACCATTAATTGTTTCTAATAAATTATTTTCAGAATTCCAAGGACCACAAGCACCTCTGTTTATTGAGAGATTTGAAGAACAAAATGTCAAAGAGAGAAACACTATCAGACTGGTGGCTAAAGTGACTGGCAACCCAGTTCCTACTGTCACATGGTTTAGGTACGATTATTATAATTAAATTTCAAAACATAATGCACTGTAACACTTCATACAGTCATTTACTCAATATTCCACTTTTTCTCAAGAAATCCACTTTTTAATTTTCAGAAGAAGATTAAATTACCCGTATCCGTATCTTAAAAATATTTATTGTTTGAATATTAAATCAAATCTACTACATTTAATAAATTTATTATGTATTGGAAGGCTGATAAAAGTTTATGGCTGTAAGTGTATTCATGGTGTGTATACATAGTTTTGGAGATGAATTTAATTATTAAAATACTGTATATCAAATCATGTAACTAATTAATATGGCTTGTCTTATATAAATGTATATTTTATTTAAAAAATAATTAACCAAAGCAAATGATTTTGCTAACAAAATCAATGTGCTTAAGGGTTTGTATAATCTGATCTTTTACAAATTTCTGTTAAATTTTATGAAAATGTTTATAAAGGATTTTTAAAGGGTATTTAAATTGTAGTGCCTGTTACAATAAATCCAACAAATAATGTGTTTGGGCTTCTAATACAAGATAATCAAATGTAACTAGTATCCTCGACTATTTGGCATGGATGTTTTTGTTACACGTACAGAACCAAACTCCATTATTAAAAGATAACTTTTATTACAGGTGTATTGTGATGTGGCAGGTTTGTAAATTACTCTATAGTAAATTAACTTTATGAGCTATGTTAGTCCAACTATAGGCTATACACGTTTAAAAATAAAATCAATCAATAAACTTTCAACGCATATTTATTTCTCAATAATGAAAACGTGCTTTCTCATAATCATTGCTCCAATAAAACCAGTGTTAGAGGCTTATCCTCTTAAAAATCAATGATTCATATCATGACTAATATGAGATATGTATACAAATGTTCAATTTAATCAAATGAAAACACTCACTATTATACAGCTTAGTCATCGTTTTCTTCACTGTCGGTGTCAATTTCCACAATTCAAGCCTTGACATGTGGTGCATATGGGTGAACATCGCAGCCCTGATTTAATGCACTCGCAGTGTTTGGTGCAACAAGGTGTCTTACAGCTGCACGATAAGAGTTTTACTAACTCAGTTGGTGCTGGCTGAATAGACGAAGGCACTTCATGTTGCTATTTAGAGTCCACCACTATAACGTTGGTTCCAACATGATTCCCATCCAGTGTTGCACTTATAAGTATTCTCGAAACTAGTGTTGGGCAGCGGCTGCGCTGCTTGGAGGGAGTGATGCCAGGTCAAATGTTTTATTTATGTGATGTTTTGATATTATATTATATCTGTAATATCTAACTTCATTCAGACTTGTATACTCTTCTGGTAGCCATAGTAGAAATGTCTCTCCGGCAGATATAATGTCTTCTTTTGAGGCTGAGGACATATCAAACTTTTAAATACAAATTTGACGGTAGCTTAACTAAGAAACTGTGACCATGTTTACAAATAAAAGTATTAGCTGTTTATTAATAGTGAATTATTTACAATCTTTGAATATCAAATTATTTGGTAACCAGTACAAAACAAAAAAAGGTGGATATTTTATAATTCATTAATTTATTTTTAAAGATATGCCTTTTCCGAGATATTTTAATTATATTTTTAGTTTTTTATTGGACTACTTTACACAAATATCTTCAGAAATAAATTCTCTACATGATATAATACGGTTTGAGGGTTTATACCCATTTCACAAAGTTAATATACTAAAACCCTACAGAAAACATTTTTTTTTTTTTTTTTTTTTTAGGCCGAATTTCGTGTTTTGGGTCAAATATTGTAACAATTACTGCAGTTACAGCACTGGGACCTATTTATTAAAATTTATATGCTCACTTTACGTAAATTAAATTAAATTTTACACCTTAATTAACGCCCTACATATTACAATAGGGATTCGTTTCTGTGAGTAATCTGAAAAACGGGTGAAATCTTTCGCCAGCTGTGACTCTCTAACGAAGCATTTCCGGACCAATGAATAAATTAATGTTTTTCATTATTTTTGCTAGTGGAATCAGCTCAGAAATTGCTCGGAACATTATGCAAATAACTTATTATTTTAGCTCAAAATAACTTTAAAATATTTTGTTTCTAGAGTAATTCTGAGTATTGTTGACAACTACCAAGAAATACATTTTTCCTTTTTTAGGTCAATATCTCTGTTGTCCTTTGAGCTACAGACAAAATAAAAAAATATTGAGTTTGTCATTAAAAAAGTAAACTTTTTTGTCTCTTGTAGTTTTTTTGTAAAGTTAGCGGTTTTTGAGATATTTGACATTAAAAATTATAAACGGCCGCCATTTTGAAACTATTTAAAATATTGTTCTAATTTTTCGTACAATGATAAAAGATTACGCAACAAATAGGTGTATAAAGTTTGAGCTCAATATCTTTTCTACTTCTAAAAATATTAAGTATTTTGTAAAAAAAAACACATACAGACTGACCGAAAACGGAATGAGATAGATGTTATATTACATTTTTTGTTTCTTTTGACATGCTGAATAACGTGATAAAGTTTGTTCATATGGTTGCAAGACACCCTGTATACACATCCAAGTATAAAATTTTAATAAAAATATAAACTCTCATTAGGCCTGTACCTATAATATCGTATGGTACAGATAAGGTAAATAGCGATATTTTTTAACATTATGTGAGCTCTATAGCACTTAGAATAACCCCCTCCCCCCAAGGTCACTCAAGAGGTGCTCAGTGTCTCTAAATAAAAGTAATTCCAAAAACTACATTTTCTGAAAATTTTATAAAAATTGCACTTACAATTTGTTTTGTATTCCAATTTTTCTGTTTAAAAACCACTATTTTCCTTTTAAACGCCTCTAACACCCTCTTGGAGGGAAAGGGCGCACATTTTTTTTACTTCATTTTTATGCTAAAAAGAGCATTAGTACCAAATTTTGAGTTTCTAGCACGACTGATTTTTTCATAACACAGAATCTAAATCACTTAAACTACAACTTTCCTATTTCCCTTCCCCCCCCCCTTCCGCAAACCTCTTCCAAAGGGTGGAAATTGGTAGACTTTTTTCTACATTGTTGATGATCAAAAAAACCTGTGGGCAAAAGATCTCCCCTAACCAACACTTTATTATTGACCATATTACCCGAACTAGTATGTAAGTAAACGAGTTGCCCTACACTAAGTTAGTTTCTTTAGCATTTTTATTATATTGAAAATGTGGCTCTCTCTTTGCTTTCTTTGAAATTTCTCAATACATTATTTAGCAAGTTTGAACTCTTCCACATGGTTATCAACTCTACATTTATATTTCTATATTTGTGGTTTGTAAATAGACGCATTTATTTTTTATTACAAGCGATATATTTCACATGTATGAATTACAAACAACGCCATTGCCATTGCAGTACGTGCAGTCATCAGACATCTCATAGACCCATATAAGTGTTGACTTGTTATAGAATACAAAGCTCCTCATACATAGTACATTTACAATCATAGAGTAATCGTAGATTAGTGTAATGACAGAGCGACTTAACACAGCATTGATGGAATCATTTTTCGATCAAAAATGTATTCATAAGCTGTGTAGTTTGTTGTTTCATTCATTTGACTGTTACTGTTACTGTTATACTTACATAAGAGAGAATTTGGTCCCATTTGTTTTGATTTTTCTCCACAAAATATGGAAGCATTCGCCCAAGGGTTGAATGAACTCGTTTAACACTGTTACTCGTGTTGATTACTCGAAGTTTATATTTTTCTTATATGAAGTAATTTACAAATATTTCTTTTAAGATCTGACATCAAATATGCTCCTTTGTCCGTTATCTACGAGTTTTTTACTCCAAATACAGTAATTACCAGCTTTATTCGTAGATGAACTCAAATAAAAGGGTTAAGCTAGGATTGGCAGAAAATTGTACTCAAAACTAATCATATGGATCCTAGAAGATATAATTTGTATAATAATTACAGTAATTACTTTAAATAGCAGCTCTCGAGCTACTATTTCTAGTAGCATGTCGGTATAGCATACAGTATCTTGAAAATGATCTATTACAGACAAAATATATTTGTTACCATTTCCACTATGAGAGAAGAGTTCTACAATATCAGCATATGTAATTTCAAAAGGGTTACTAGATTGGTTGAAAATTTATCCCAGTGGTGCTTTTCCTGAGCCACAGTTGATTCTCTGAGCACAACTTTTGCATACCTACTCTAACAAAATTATTTACCTCAGTTTCAATTTCTTCCTAATGAAGTTTTGTTGTATTCTCTCTAAAGATTTCCTCACTCCAGCATGGCCAATATTAGGAATGTTGTACGTATAAATTTTTGCTATAATTTTTCAGGTTCTAATACTTGTTTTTCTCTTTAAATTTATAACAAATAATTTTTCAGAACTCATTTTTTAATTTATACAATGACGTGGTTCCTCAATATGGCATGTATAATTTACTATTGAGAGGGTTAATAATACCAGTGCCAATTATCCATCACATTTGACTTTAATTCTGTACAGAATGTATACTAGTTTTTGACACAAAGCATATATTATTCTTAATTTAAGACACATCTAGCCAATGTCAAGGTCAATTCACTATATAAAACATTCCTTTACATTAACACTATACTATTTGTTCCAGTATATTAAATCCTAACATTTTATTTAGTTTAAAACAATGCATTGTTTTTCAATAGCCATGTATGTTGATGATCATAATTTATTTATTTTACTTTTGCCATTTCCAAACCATGTGTATTTTATTTACTTTCATATGTTACTTTATTTGATATTACAGAAATAATAAAATACTGTTAGCCTCTCCAAAACAAAAAGAGGTGTTTGATGGAGAAAATATTATTTTGGAGATCACAAATGCAGATTCAGAGGAAGACGCTGGAGATTATAAATGTGTTGCAAGCAATTCAGTGGGCACAGCGACACATGGAGCTCGGATAACCGTTGATGTTGAGAAAGTGTAAGATTGAATATTTTATAAATAATAATGATTTAACTTTTTTGTATCAGTATGATAAATTCTTTAAGAAATTAAGTAGGTACCGGTAAAATATAAATAAGTCTATAACTATAGGTCTACGTAGAATTATAATTTGTTATAAGGGAACAGTGACGCAGTTAGTGAAAACGTCGCCCAGTTAGATATATTCAGTTGAAACAGCATACTCATATTTAGCCCAGTCAATAAAGGTTTTGTGTCGGAACTCTTTTTGGTAAAGCTGATTTTTTCAAGGGTGATAGACCTTGATGAGAGGATCATTTTCCGAAAAGTCCTCAAAAATTCCAATGGAATTCCAAAATTCCCCCCCTACCCCCCTTTAAGTTTAAAAATGTAGACTTTTACTCATACAACTTGTATCTCATACAACTTTTTAACCAAACGTTTGTTAAGGTTATTTTATTTACAGTTTTATTCCCTGATAAATATTCTACAACTTTTATTATAAGATAGTTTATGATAAGTGCATAAGTTTTTCCGTAAATTAACGAAATGTTGTAAAAAAAATATTTTTTTAGCCACCTATCTAAGTTTTTGCAAAACCATATTTTTATTTGTCACCAAATGAAAAATGATTCGGATAAAAGTTGTAGCACATATCTTCCTGAGTACATTGGTATATAAACATATATAGTTATGTGTATTACTCAACTAGTAACATAGAAAGCAGTAGCAAGGAGCGCGTGAGCGCCCGGGAGTCAGTCGGCGCGGCGGTCGTAGGCGAAAGGCGAGTTATCTCACGTAGGCCTACGCCTATTTAATTAGAGTTTATTATTGTAATTATAACATTTATTCTTAACACTTATAATCGTGCTAGCCTATAGTGTGCCCACCTTTATTTTGTAATTTAGTAATTAGTTGTGTATAATCAAAATAACATTAGAGTGATATCTATGTTCAGTAAAAGTTGTTTTTCTGATTGTGTCATTATGTAATAAGTATTTGAATTTTATCAATGAAAAAATGCTTCGGATAAAAGTTGTAGCACATAATATATTCCTGAGTACATTGATATGTAAACATGTACAATTATGTGTATTACTCTACTAGTAACATAGAAAAAAGTAGGAAGGGCGTGCAGCGTTGCCATATTTACTAGCCTCGAACACTCCTGGTATTTACCGCTCGAGGCTTGATCGCACAGTCTAAAGAATTATAAATGAGATGAGTCAGTTGCGTTCAGTTAGAAGCGTGGGAAGAACGTCGCACTAAGGCGATTGGAGCGTTCAAGATCTCAGTGCACACAAGCCCGTCCCTCAACGGTATTCTTTCGTGGTCTTTACTATAGTATACATAAACAAAGTGTCAGTTCAGTTTGGTGGTGAGTCCGGTGAATTTCTATTTTATCTTTTGTATTTGAGTGTTTTGTGTGTGACAATGTAAATAAGTAAGACAGTGATTACAATGTACTGTGCGGCGTTTTAATAAATTGGGACTCTCTACTGTGTTTTCAAGAGCTAGCAATGTAGAGTAAGTGACTAGACAAATAATTTCTAAATCCTGAAAGACAATGGTTATTTTAGTTAAATCGAAGATTGTATCGTTATGTTCTAAGGAGATTTCACAATGAGTTTTAATTTATTATTCTTAGATAGTTTTAAATTGTAATTAGTTTCATAACTTTGTAACAATGGACACGTTAAAATTTTCTTGTGTTTTTTGTGGGGAACAATTAGAAACGAATACTTTAGTGGTTGAGAAGGGGCTAAAGACTATTATTGAAACCAGTTTAAGACTTAATGATGGATTAAGTGAAAAGTTAAAAGGTCAACAAAAGATAACCGTCCACAAAAAGTGTAGACTAAACTATACTCGGCCGACAACAGTTGTAGCAACTGTCAGGAAATCGGAGATCCCTAATATAAATTTACCTTCAACCTCATCATTGCCACCATCTGTTTTAAGAAGTACCGAAGAGCGATTTGATTTTAAAAGTGATTGTTTTATTTGTGGAAAAAATGCTAAGATCGATACAAAAGCCCCTTCACAACGTAGAAAGCCAATACGTCTGGTAACAACGATAGAAATAAAAGAAAACATTCTAAGAAAGTGTGATGAACGGAAAGATCAGTGGGGAGAAAGGGTAAAGACCAGACTTCTCAGCGTCAGTGATCTTACGGCACCTGAAGCAAGATATCATAAATATTGCTACAGGGATTTTTGTACATCCAAACCAACTCACACGTTAGCTAATAGTCATCATACACAGTTAAAAGATTCATTTTACAAATTGTGCAAACATATAGAGGAAAGTGACGAATGCCAGTTAACGTTAAAGGAACTGCAAGACCTTCTAAAACAGATTTCTTCTTTACAGGAAACATATTCAGATCGTCACCTTAAAAATCTGCTAAAAGAACATTTCAAGGACCGTTTATTTATTTCAAATGTAAGTGGGAGAAAAAATGTATTATGTTTGTCTGATTATGCACACAAACTTGTTGACCAATGGTCTAAAGAAAGAGACTCGGATCATATGACAGAACGTTTGCGAATAGTGCGGGCTGCCGCAGATATCATAAGAGAAGACATTCAAAAAATGGCATACAACAATGAAAAATATCCAACTTTAGATGAGATCAGAGCTAGAGGTGATACTCTAGTTCCAGAAAGTTTGAAAACTTTCACGAGTAGGGTTACAAAGAAGAAGACAGGTGATGGGCGTAAAACAGAGCGAAAGTGTACAGTTACAAATCATGCTATAATTTCGGCTGTAAGACCTAGGTCGTTTTTGTCCCCTGTCCAAACCGGAGTAGGACTAACACTACATAGGCTTTATGGTTCTAAACACCTCATTGATGTCCTTGCATCAATGGGTGTCTGTGTTTCATACAATGAAGTTAATATATATATATGAATTCACTTATAAAAGCAGGTTCGCCAAAAATAAGTGATGAAGCATTCATACAATATGTTTATGACAAAGTAGATGTCAATGTACGCACGTTGGACGGGTTAAACACCTTCCACGCAATGGGGGGAATAAAGTGTATTACACCAAGTACGAGTGTCGAGATACAAGTGGAGGTAGAAAGAATCGCGTCAGGAGCATTTGTTCCTGAAACTGTTCGTATTCTTACCTATGCAAAAAACTAAAACAGGAGTGGTCTCTCAAAAATAATAATCGAAGATATGGATGATTTGAAAAAGGACATAGGAATCGAATGCAAAACAATGAACGCAATGTTTCCAATCAATGTGATGTGGCTAGCGACTTCAAGCATACAGCCCGGATGGAACGGTTACATGACCTCGGCAATGACAACACAAACAGACTGCGAAGCTACCTAAGAAACAAAATCGCAATTGTATAATTACATTTGATCAACCCTTGTACTTAAAGGCTTCTGAAATAGCGGCATCAGCAAATCCTGAATCAGAGGTTTCAAAAATCATTTTAAGATTAGGCGGGTTTCACCTGTTGATGTCGTTTATGGGTTCGGTTGGTAAAATAATGGAGGGGAGTGGCTTGGAAGAATTATGGGCAACAGTGTACGGCCAAAATACTGTCACTCACATGCTGAACGGACATGCATAAGCAAGATGTGTACGTGCATATAATCTTACTGCTTGCGCTCTTATAAACGTCATGAAAGATCAGTTTCCCGAGATTAAAGAATCCCTTACGACTCTTGAGACATTTTCTAAGGAGCTCCTTCAACGCAATGAAGCTGAAATTATCGAAGAACGTTATCTTAATTATCTTTAAAGAACGAGGTCATTTCACCGTAAGATAACGCGCCTTTCGCCTATGACTCTCGGGCGCTCACGCGCTCCTTGCTACTGCTTTCTATGTTACTAGTTGAGTAATACACATAACAATATATGTTTATTTACCAATGTACTCAGGAAGATATGTGCTACAACTTTTATCCGAAGCATTTTTTCATTTGGTGAAAAATAAAAATATGGTTTTGCAAAAACTTAGATAGGTGGCTAAAAAAATATATTTTTTACAACATTTCGTTAATTTACGGAAAAACTTATGCACTTATCATAAACTATCTTATAATAAAAGTTGTAGAATATTTATCAGTTAATAAAACTGTAAATAAAATAACCTTAACAAACGTTTGGTTAAAAAGTTGTATGAGATACAAGTTGTATGAGTAAAAGTCTACATATTTAAACTTAAAGGGGGGGTAGGGGGGGAAGCTCCATTGGAATTTTCGGGGACTTTTGAGAAATTGTCTCTCTAATAGTGATCTACTACTGGGAGAAAATTCAGCTTTACCAGAGAAAGTTCCGACATTCACCATATTTGGCCCTTTATTGACTGGGCTATATTGTACAAATTCAAGAGTAGTTGTTGGCATTTGTTTATTGTGTGTTATACAATTTTTCCATCTTTATTACTCTAAAAGACGTAAACAAATATATAAATACTGTTAGCAAAAAACAGTTTACAATATAATAAATACTTTTTACATTATTATTTGTATTTTTTTTTTATATTTATTATTTTAGCTATTAATTTATTGATATTAATTAAATATGAAAATAATAAAGGATACTTTACAGATATGACTGTATAGTTAAGCGGTTAACTATTACTATATAATTATTTATTATTCCGTGTTTGATTTATTTTATCGTGTCTTTCAAATCATTTTATTTTTGGTTCAGGGCTCATTTTTCTTTAAAGGTTTTATATTACGGTACTATATCTGTTTCTTTTCTCTGTTCTTCTTATAGACTTAATTGTATATATTTAGTCTGTATTGATTGGGTTGAATAAATAAAAGTAACCTACTACGAGCTAGCACCTATTGGTTAGCAGCTACCACCAATTAAAAACCTGTAGTCCTACAATAAAATTGTGGTTTGATTCTAGTAATGTATGGAAAAACTACGGTTTATGCAAATCGTACCAAATTCTAAGTTTTAATACCCTACTATAAGTTCTTACTATAGAAAATTGTCATGTCCTTTATAATTTATTCTACAAAATAATTTCTACGGGGAGTACTTCAGATTTCTCAAATTTTAAAGTACATTTCTTTGATTACATTTAGACCTATTTCTTGCCCTTCAATTTACGACATTGTTAAATTGTTGCAAAAAAATACTATTTACAAAAGAAGAAAAAGCTTGCATTCTGCCTACCAACTTAAAAAAAGAGACACGTCACTTGCTAGGGTTAAAAGCAATTTTCTAATTTCTTTTTATGCAAGAGCTAAGTGTCTAAAACACATTTAGCATGAACTAAATTTAACATAAAATCTTGATAACTTGTATTCACTCAAAATCAAGTAACAACTTATATTAAAGCTTGTGATTTATTTACATTTCCCATTAAATACATAATATATATGTACTATATATTTATATATATACTATACTATAGAATAATATATAAATTTACACTTTATTTCCTACAGATCGTTCACAATGAAATTAAACAAGCACGTTGAAGGAAAAGAAACAGATACTATTACGCTGGTATGTGAAACATCGCACACTGTGTCAACGAAATGGCAACACAACGGTATTGAACTTACTGGTATGGATCATCGGGAATTAGTTCAAGAAGGACGAACACACAAATTAGTAATCAAAAAAGCTACACCACTTGATGCTGGCGTATATACATGTTCCGTTAAAGATCAAGTTACAACAAGCAATGTTGTGGTTCAAGGTAATTAATGATTTTATTTACTACTAAACTAAGCATTAGTATATCTAGCATAAGCTATGACAAGTGCATGGGTAAAATAATTAGAGATACAGACGTAGAGGTGATTTTACTACTTGCCTATCTGGACCAAACAACTTAATTCTATTCAATCTCATCAAATAATATAGTGTTTATAAAATGAAGATTTCAAAATTATCCTTTTATATGATTCTTTTTTCAGTTCCAAAAATGAGAAACAAACACAATTTAAAAAATGATGTAATTACATTTTGTTTCTTTATCTAATTTGTTTAAAGAATATACATATTAGTAGTGTTATATAACTGCAGATACTTTACACAAATTAATGTATACACTTTACACAGGTAGTTTACTAAACAAAAGTAGCTAACAATTAACTTCGAACTTAACACATTTCTTTTTCAACTAAAAACATTTATTCCTTTAGCTTCATTTATGGTATAATGTTGTTTGTATATTTTCAAACACTGTGAAACATGATACTGTACTGCCAATAAAGAACTTTTGCAATTGAAGATATTTGACAATTTTAAGGTTAATATTTTGCCCAGATTTAACATGTCAAATAAACTGTTAGAGAAATAAAAGCCAAGGTTAAAATTTTTACTTAATAGGCCTAGTTAAGTATAAAAATAACATTATAATACCAGTAATACTCAAATGTATTTTTATAAACATATTACTTACATAGTTGTATTTATGTATGCAAATATCAAGATAAGTTTTTTTCTGATTGGCACACATTTTGACTTATTGTAATATGATTAAATTTTGTTTTGACTCCCTACATTTTCAATTTATACTCCTCCACTAAAAAGCAAAATGACATAAAAGATTGATTTACAAAATACAAAAGTCTTAAATTTAAATTTTTCCCCCGAAATCATCATAAAATAAATGAGTTTCCATTAGACATTTTCAAGTCTACATTATTAGAAAATGATGGACAAATTTTGTAAATTTGAACACTCCCCATAAAATTGCATGTAAAGGTAAGAGGAGTCTTCCATTAGAAGTAAACTGGTCTCCCATTAGATATAGTTAAAGGGTTAGGTATGGGTTCACTTTAGGTGAAATACACTCACTATATTGCCCTGTATACGATCAAATAAACACAATATTGTTATCTTGAATATGGGTGAATCACAAAGATAAACATTGCTATTAGCCTTGTCATAGGCCGAGTAAAACAACCAAGACCCTTATTTATATTTTTTAGTTTCATGATTTTGCTATCCAATTTGTTATATTGTTCAAATAACATTAAAATTTAAAAAATCACATTATTTAATAAAATAATATTATAATATTATGTAGTATATTATTGTAATAATGTTTTGAAATCATTTTAATGCATATATTTTATTTAACATATTTAGAATTGAAACCAGACTTTATTCGCAAACTGGAAGACTTTGAAGTTAAGGAACAAGAAATTGCTATTTTAGAAGTAGAAGTTTCTTCAGAAATTGCTGATGTTACATGGCATAAGGTAAATAACTATCCCATAACTGTAAAAATAATTAATTATTCAATGATAAATCTGTATAAATAAAATTATAGTGTTCATACAGTAATTTTTCACAAGTGATAACAATCTGAATTGTTTCTGGTTTGTTGTGTGTCTGGCTGACTTTCTGTTGCAAAATCATACCCAAAGGATTGAATGTGAAAGTAAGTCTATTAAACTTATCTTAGTTATTTACTGTACCTCTATTATGGGTTAGAGAACACTCTTTGAATTGACATTTGTATTTAAGCTGGTAAAGTTCTGGCTATTAAAGAAAAAAACCTGCCAAAATTATTTCTTTATTTCCTTTGAGTTGAGTATCTAATGTAAAAAAAAATACTAACCACATCATGTAATCATGTAAGCTTTTGAGAATATTATTCTGTTAATAGGCAAGTACAATAATATTCTACCCATAAACCACTAGAATTGAGGTCATATTTGAAGGAAAAGGGTGTTAGTACCAAGAGAGCTAAAGACTTTGCTGAAAAAAAGTGTGTTCTAATCACTAGACTTTTAACCCTTTGCGCTTGGTTGGCCAGTACTGCTGGCCATACGATATTTTCAGTCAGCTCTGAATATTTATCGAATTAAACATCCTCACAGCTCGGATGGGCAGCCTAACTGGCCGCTTCCGATACTGTTGTCAGCTCTGCCGCTAATTTGTCCTTGCGGCGTCAACAGCTCTGAATTATTTTTCACTACAATCTGAAATGTTGTTAGTGGGTATTTATTTCTTGTTTAACAAAATCGTGTGCTTTTAGTAAGCCTTTTATTTTGCCATACAATAAATTAGATATATTATATTGTTATTAGTTAGTTTTTGTTTTAGCTGTAAATATATAGTTATAATATATTTTAATGAATAAAATAAACCATTAGGTCCATTGTATACAACTTATCTAACAACATTTTTAGGTAATTTAAAATAAATTAAAATTAAGAACTTGTTAACAAAAAAACACTTAAAACCTATAATAAACTAATTAAATTTTGTTGTATTAAATTACTTCAAACTTTAAAAACACTAGCCTAGACCACCGCAACGTAAAACTAAACTGCTGATAAGGTTATAATATAACGAATAATCCTACGTTTTGATGCAACACAGACCAGAAAAAAAGCGGGAATTAATTAGATTAAGACTTGGACTCTAGATTTCAGCACAATCCAGACAAAATAAAACTTCTAAAAATAAATTAATGCAGATCATTTGTGTGGCCAGTCCTGCTGGCCATCCGGGCATTCGAGGGATTTTACCTTGTAAAGTACTGCTGGCCATCCGAGCTGAGAAGAACGTAACTTGCAAAAACAATTCAGACTTGATAAATAAATGGCTTTGGCCAGCACTAATGGCCATCCGAACCCAGAGGATTTTTATTAAAAATCCTACCAGAGTGCAAAGGGTTAACTTAGAAAAGCTGTATTGGATTTAGTAATTTAATATTATGTACTGGTAGCGATTAATTTAAAGAATGATTGATGATGTTGTATTTAATTTGTTATTTATTGCTATTGACATAATTTTTTATTCAAGTAACTTCATTTCAATTTACTTGTAGAAACTTACAAATCAATTAAATTACAGGAAATTTAATTATACACGCAATATACAAATTCTTTGCCCATATTAAAATAGAAATTAATTAATAAATTGTCATAACGTTACAACCGGTCTTCAAATACTAATACCGGTGCTTATTAATATAATTGATCTAGTGATTTTATCTCAAATAATGCCGATTGAGGTTTACCTATGGTTATGACACTTTTTTAGTCAGCAGTTATCATTTTACAAACTTATAGAGTATAAGAAAATTCACCTGCATAACGATGTTTGTATCTATTTTCTATTGTTATAGGATGGTGAAACTTTGGAGCCTATACCAGGCAAATTGGAAATTGAGAAGAAAGGAAATGTACGTAAACTTTTAATTCGTGGAACATCAGTACATGATGAGGGTGAATACACATGTTCTTTGGGAGACCAGGAGTGCACCGCAGAAGTGACAATCATTGGTATGAGAAATAGCCTTAAAACTTTTGATGTTTTTTATGTACAATTATAAAAATAGTTATTTTTTATTGAAATTATATTGTTAGATGTATTAAAAGCTCTGCTACATAAGATTTAACCCCTATAAAACTTAATTCATTTCTGGTTCAACAAGTTCAGCGCTACCAGTAGTTTTACAAAACTTTTCCCAGGAGCTGCGGATTAGTGATGCGCGATTGCGAGGTGTTTCTACAATCGAAACAATTACCATTGGTGAAAATAACAATAGAGTCAACCATCGAGTCGCGGTTAAGTTTTACAATCGAGATGTTCTATTGTTCAAGTCGATTGTGTCGCCCGATGCTTAGCTAACGATGCGCGGTCTCTCTCTTGACTCTATAATAACTGAGTGTTTTTTTGTTATTTGCTGTTATATTGTACTGATTTTCTTAGCATTTGTAGTTCATATATTACATTCATGTTTATTAAATAAGACAAATAACAGCAATATACTGTAATCTCAAACGATGAAATTTTACGTTAATTTTTTAAAGGTACGTTGTTGTGCTTAATGATTAATAATAAAGATTAAGTTTAATTTCATAGAGTGTTATTTGTTACCAAAAACATTCAATCCCACTTCTATTACTTATTGAGTCCCCTAGTATAAAAAAAACTAATAGTTCTAATCAAAACACATCGACTCAACAGCAATGAATCACCGGTTATTTGTTGTGATTGTTTGACTTCGATGGTAGGATTGCTTGACTCGGGAAAACAATCGGTCCGATTGACTCAGTTTCCGTATGATTTCTATTGGACTGTACAGTATACACGAGGGTGGGGAAACAATCGAGTGGACTCGAGTGAACAATTTGAGACAATCGACTAAAACATCTTGCTATCGCACATCACTACTGCGGAAGCATTGCTTTTTTCCAATATACTTTTATAATTTGCTTCAAATATGCAAAACACTTTCCTGTATGTTATAAATATATAATATAAGGACTCCTATTAGGCATACACACAATTTTAGTTCGTCTACTGAATGTACATTTAATTCTATGTTTGAATACTTGTTAATGTACATTAGTAAGTTTATAAGGATTTTGGACAAAAATAAATTATTTAGTTTTAAAATTAAGTGTTTAGGCCTATACATTTTACAAACCAAGGCTAATTTCACTATCGTCATCGGATTCTTCTGGGACATAATCTATCTTCATCAAACGGGTTCTCAACACTAGAAACATATTCTTTATCTGAGTCTAAATATAATAAATCTATTTCACTTACTGTAAGATTGTCTGTATCCACATTATTGTTATTATGTTTTGGTTTTCTAGATGAAAATGCACCTGGATTTTCCTCTGAAATATTTAGTATTACGAACTTTCTTGAAACCACGAACGAATGACACTAAAATATCTCCAAACTATCAAAGAACAACATAACACAATAATATAACCACAAAAATAAACTATCAGCTGTTAATTTCCTGCTAAAAGTACTATTACACGAAGCGCCTATTGGCGTCTGCCGCACAGATAACTTAAACTGAACAGATGCCGATCGGCGCCCATAGCGCTGAACGTGATAATCTCATGCCTATTATTGACAACTTATTTTAAATAATGTGTGTATGTTTTTCTATTTCGAAAAAATAGTTACTTATTTTACAAGTAGGCTAACTCAATTTGTACAAAAAAAATTAAGAACATATTCTATTTTTGTATTCTTTTTTTGTGAAGTAAACATCACAGCATTCATAAGTTATTTAAAATGAACCATAGTGACAGTTTTGGCACACAAAATTACAACAGCAAGTATGTTAAGTTTTAAGTTTAAAATTATTATTATTGCATTGTGGAAATAAGCTCATCTCAATCATAGGATTGAGAAGTAGGCTATAAAGGCTGCATAATTAAGGATAAGGCCCTGTAACCGCGATTCTCCTGTATTATTTAAACATTTTTAATAAGTCTTTGTGTATTTTTCTTCTTTAGAATTACCTCCACAAATAAGCACAAAACTGCAGGACATCACAGTGACCAAAGGAGAGAAGGCTACTTTAGAGGTAGAACTAACGAAAGGTGATGCTTTGGTACGTTGGTTTAAGGACGACAAGGAACTTCACTTTTCAGAACATGTTCAACTTTCTATTGATGGCAAGAAACAAAAACTTAAAATCTACCAAGCTGAACTTTCAGATGCGGGTGTTTATTCTTGCAAAGTAGGAGACCAAACATCTACTGCTAAAGTCACAGTTGAAAGTATGTATTCTAAAATAATTGTTGAGTATAATAACCTATTATTTTCAATGGCAAATTCATTTCCTTTAACCCTTTGCGCTCGGATGGCCAGCCTAACTGGTCGCTTACGTTACTGTTGTCAGCTCTGCCACCATCTTCACCGTGCGTCGTCAACAGCTCTGAATTATTTTCCTCTACAATCTGAAATGTTGTTAGTGGGTATTTATTTTTTATTATTGTTTATGTTCGCCATACCGACTATTGTTTATTAAGTCAACTTGTTGAACTTACCGTCCAGTAGTCCAATTGGACTATTTGACGGTAAGTTCAACAAGTTTACTATTTATTTTTGTTTAACAAAATCATGGGCTTTTAGTAACTCTTTTATTTTGCCATACAAAAAAAGTAGATATATTGTTATGAGTGAGTTTTTGGTTTAGATGTAAATATATAGTTATATTTTAATGAATAAAATAAACCATTGTATACAACTTATCTAACAATATTTTTGGTAACTTAAAATAAAACAAAATCAAGTACTTGTTAACAAAAAAAAAAAAAAAAACACTTAAAAGCAATAATAAACTAATTAACTTTTGTTCTATTAAATTACTTCAAAATTTAAAAACACTAGCTTAGAACACCACAAAGTAAAACTAAACTGCTGGTAAGGTTATAATGTAACGAATATTATTGGTTTTGATACAACACAGACCAGAGAAAAAGGGGGAATTAATTAGTTTGAGATTTAGACTCTAGGTTTCAGCACAATCCAGACAAAATAAAACTACTAAAACTAAATTAATGCAGATCATTTGTGTGGCCAGTCCTACTGGCCATCAGGGCGTTCGAGGGATTTTACCTCGTGTCCAGTACTGCTGGCCATCCGAGCTGAGAGGAACGTAACTTGCACCAACTATTCATACTTGACAAAGTAAATGGCTGTGGCCAACACTACTGGCCATCCGAGCCCAGAGGACTTATATTAAAAATCCTACCAGAGTGCAAAGGGTTAACAGTTTTGGTATGAAATGTTTTATACACATCTATTTTTGCTAAGGCTATTATATAGGGTGTCATAATTTTGTCTTTTAAAATTGAAAAATAAATTAAATTTTGGTCCAAAAATACACATGTTTATGTAATAATACAAAAATTAGTAATTTGTTTAAAATTCCTTATTAATATACAAACCTCTAGTGCATATTTTAGTATTGTTTTCAAGCAGAAATCTATAAACACATTATTTATAAAACTATGGTTTGAAAATGTTTGGGAATATTAAATGTATAATCTAAGTATAATAAAACACATAAAGTTATTGAGATTGTTATTATCACTGACAAAATTAAACTTTTTGTTATAAAAGTATAATCAAAATATTAATTATTTATCACTGATAATCTGTTATTACTTTACAGAGCCTGCAGTGGAGTTTATTGCCAAATTGCCTGATGTAACATTAGTTCCATTGAATACTGATGCTGAATTCACTGTGGAGTTGTCTCGCCCTGATGTCGAAGTCAAATGGTTGAAGTAAGATCAATTACCATATTTTTTTAGAAGTTATAGATAAATAAACTTAATAATCACATGAACCACTGATGTATTAAACCATTGAAGTACTTAGTGTACTACATATTAGATTATTTCCCTTAAAAAAGAATAATAATAAATATTAATAATTATTTTAATTAAAAATTGTTTTAGTATTCCACGTTTTTAAAACGGGATAGAAAGGATAAAATAATTTCTCCTAGCCTTTACACATTCCTAACCCAATACAGATTGTCCTGAAAGTTTATGATTGTGAATTTTTAATAGCTATGAAAATACTTGAAAGATTTAAAATGAAAAACGTGGGTCGCATGCAAAGTATAATTGGCACATGAACAGTTCACTAAGTCACTAACAATTTTATTGCACTGCAAATGAGTAGAACTTTTCTGTGAGTTTTCTCAACCAAAGATCCCTACACTCCTTACTATCTGTTGCATGTGCCCCACTTTTTCATTTTAAATTTTACAATTTTTTCATAGCAAATAAAATTTCACAATCGCAAATTTTCAGGACAATCTGTATTGGGTTAGGAATCTGCATGGGACAAGGAAAAAATATTTTCTATTTTTTAGTCTTGTTTTAAAAGCGTGGTAAATTAAAAAAACATGTTTATTTAAATTATTATTTTATGCTTTTATCTTGAGTGTGTGAAATTTTGTAACAGATTTTAAACATCTTGATCAGATTATGGCAGGCAGTTCTGAGCTATGTTTAAAGTTTCAAGTCTCTAGCTCATTGGGAAGTTAGTTTAAACTCTATTGCAAAATGTTTACCGAACAAACAGACATACAAGAAAACGTGTTAATAAAAACGTGCAATGAAACAAAGACATTTTCTTTAAAATGGAAGAATGGTTTGTTGCTTTCAAACTTAAAGCAAACCATAACACTCTATAGGATCACTCAGAAGACTTAAGCGCAGTAGCCAATCAGAAATCAGCTGAACAAAAATAATGACAGATGTCACATACCAATCACCAAAAATTCATTTTATATCACATGATGTTTAATTATATAGCTGCAATACTGGAACTATTTTTTTTTTTTTTTTTTTTTGGGGTTTAAAGGCGAAAAACCTGGGTGGTTATCATCGCCTGCAATACTGGAACTATTTAAATTGATGTAAATTGAGTGAGTTGTAACAGAAAGAACCAAGACCTCATTGCCTATTTAAAAATAAAGTATAGACATCTCAAGGGTTGAGAATGAATAAGCTCCTATTATAATTATAATATTATAATATAAAGGACTTGTAGTTTTAGAATTACTCACAAAAATCATCTTAGTCTTTCACACTTAATTAAGCTATTAAAATCTGTCAACCACCAGTCATTTATCCTACCTGTACTATAATATTATAAAGAGGTAAAATTATTTGTTTGTTTGTTTGCGCATGTAGGGTGTAATCTCTGGAACTACAGAACCGATTGAAAAAATAGTTTTCTAATACAAAGCTACACTATCCTTGAGTAACATAAGCTTTAATTAATTTTGATAAAAACATTTTTTATTTCAATATTTTGTAAATTTAGTCGGAAAAAATCTTAAGTTAGGCCTAAACTGATGAACCAACACATGTATTTACATTTATTACCATAGCAACCAATTGAATAAAATAACACATAAAACAACTGTTTGCTCCAATATTTCTATTAAGAGCTGATTTCAAACTTTGAAGCAATTATTTGTATTTCTAACTTTTAAGTTAGGTTTTTATTAAAGTGTAGACCTGAGCCTTGTTGGTTCTTTTAACCTTTATTATAACTGCTGTTGTAAAATATACGAAATAATTTGATTTGAACATTTAACATTATTTACCATCTTAGCTTTGAGGTTATTATTAATCCTACACCTTTATTATAAAGAAAACATAACATGATTATATGAATGGTTCCGATGGGGTTGACGTGCGAAGCACGCAAGGGGTTTCCCCTAGTATTTTAAAAGTAATCTACCAGTAAGTTCTTGTATAAAGCTTTAAATTCTTTAAATGAAAGAACGACAAACATAAAAAAGTCCTTTATTCAAGAAATAAAATGTAAAAATGTTACAAAATAAAAACACATGTTCACACTAATATAAATGTGAGAATTCAAACATTATTTTAAATTTAGATGATTTCATGTATTCTCCTGTGATCATTCTTATGAAATAAATTGGCCCTGCAATCACAGAGTAAAATGTTCATTTTACTCAGTTCATGTAAAAGCAAATTTCTATCTTCTCGTTGCTAATCATTGTATGAAAGTTTACTGTGATTTCAAATCAAAGCAAAAAAGTATTTATGTAACAAAAACAACAATTTATTTATTCATTAGATTTTTGTTTTCTTAGCATAACACAATCGGATGATGCAAATTCAATACAAATAATTGTTTCATAGTTATGGAAAATAAATATTAGATTCTTTAACAAATATAGAGTATAATGTCTGTTAATAATTTTGATCTAATTATGAGTTTAATTTATTTATGTATTTCTTATGCTGATGACAATCATAGCAGGTGTAGAGTACATTAGACAAATTACGTTACCAATAGATTCAGTTTAAGTAGTCATTATCAATAACATAAACTTTGTTATATATAATACACAAAACATAAATCAAACACTTAAAATTCATTTCTAATAAATATTTTACATTACAATTTGCTATCATTATAACAAGAAACAAATTTAATCCGTAGATAAGCAGTAACACTCAAAATTAAATAATCGCCCAAAGAAGCAACCATATTTATCTTCGAATCACAATCGTGCAAAAATATACAACTTGATTTACCACGTATGGCCGAGGAACTTTTCCACTGAGTAAAAGAAGGTTCACACCAATATTTGCAGAAAATTCTGCTTAAAAGCATTCTGGTCTTGTTCAATATTAATTTTCAGTGGGATTTCATTAATAAGTGTAATTCCCACTTGAGAAGGCAGTTTTTTAAACTGTTGCCTAACCCTAACCCTGTTGCTTAGGTGTTGCCTAAGTCTATGTTGCCTAACCCGTAAGTCACCTTCCATTAAGTAAACAATTAATACAAAAACATCAAACACAATAATATGATTTATTATTTAGTGATGTATAAAAGTTAATTATTTGAATAATTATAAATGAACGAAAATATACTTTATTCATATAAAACCATATAAAAACTCAATGTTTGACACAAAGTTTACCTGAGCATCCAAATAAACATTTGACTCGCATTAAAAAGGCAATGGTTATAAGACAGTCTGCCTGGTTGGCACACTACCCTTTGACAACTGAACAAAGCAAACACAAATATTTAACTTATTTAAATTTACAAAAATAACATAAAATATACTTTAAAAAGAAAAAGAAAAATTGCAAAGATAACCCAATAAACAAATTATGCACTTATTTTAAATGTAAACCATACACCCCAAAAACGAAACTAAAGCAAATAACTGAACATAAATCTACAATTTAATAATTAAACTCACTAATCAAATCCCACCTGTTCAAATTCAATGCCTGCCTGAGACATCCTGCTAGCTGTACCCAATCCTCACCATTTAAATAACCTTTGTCTCTTGTTAACTCCAGCAAATAAACCAACCTATTCTTATTTCTCTCAAAATTTTACACCTAGCCACAAAGTGAAAAATATTTTCAATTTCTTCTAGATTGCACAGTGATTAATGGTTGTATTTTTCTTGTTAAAGGAAAGGCAAGGAGATTAAATCTTCCAAGAGGCACATAATAACAGCTGAAGGTACCGTCAGGAAACTTGTCATTAAGAATTCGACAGTAGAAGATCAAACTGAATATTCATGTGTCGTAGTAAATGTCAAAACATCAACTAAGTTGAAAATTGAAAGTAAGTGTTAAATAACAATAGGTTCTTGGAAGTTTTCACAACAAATTGCAGTTAAAATGTCTTACAAAATAATTTTAATATCTTATATTATTATCATAGGTTGAGTCTAAATTAGTGGTGAACTTATGTGTATTATATAATATATGATATAAAAGATTATAATATATATTATAATCTTTTTAAAACTTAAATGTATTTAACAGGATAAAATATAATATATCATATTTGCTTGCACTATCCTGAAATATAACTTGGAAAATCGTTTTTCCTTTCTTTACTTTTTTCCTGAATTCACATAGGTGAGTGTCTAGTGGATTTTATGCACATTTTCATTTCACCTGGTTCATAACTACTCCCATATTCTTTCAATAGTTTGAATATGATCTCCTGAAAAAGATCGATCAATGTTTTGTTATACATATCATCGTTATTGTCTACCAGCTAAATCTCGTTTGATGTAATGTAGTTTGTTTTTATCATCTGCTAGTCAAATGATAATGAAAATAATAAATTATGGGAAGAATCCGAAAATAGTCATATTTTCTTTTGCATAAATTTTCTCTTATTATGTTCCTAAACGTTAATCCTTAATTTGATGGAAAATTTCAGTTATTGAGCAAATTCCAAAGATTGTTATTGACACCAAAGAATATAGAGTTAAGAAAGGAGAAGATGTCACCATTGACGTTAAGTTTACTGCAACTCCTCCTCCGCAGGCTGAATGGAGTATCAACGGAACAGTTATTACGAAGTCTAAAAGAGTATGTATTACAAATTTTGTTTAAATGTGGTGATATTTTGTGTAGTATTTGGTCTTAAAAACAAAGTTTTAAGGAATCGTCTTTAGGTAATTGTGTAAATAGTCTACTTTTTATCACCTAATCTTTTCAGTGATGTTGACTTTTATATTTTAATATAAATAAAAAATATAGAAGCCATTTTACATTAACACTTTTACAAATTGTATAACCACAGTCAAAAGATAATAAATCTTTATTTATAATATTTTCTATAATTCTTATAATTTTTTTTCTGTGGTACAATTAACCATAATTATAACTTTAAATAAAAAGTAGGCTATATAACAAATAATACATGACAGTAAAAAATATTAGTAAATTGAATTTCAATTGCCATGAAAAACATTTTTTTAATATATTTTTAAGAACATTTTGTTTGAGATGTTATACAATTTCCATGAACTGTAATATACAGTAGAACTGTGATTATCCGAGGTAATTGCGACCGGACAGACCATGGATAATACGGTAGGCCGTGATAAAACCATTGAGGTGCAAGTTCCTGCGTCATTTACATAGTTATAGGCTGATATGGAGCCACACTTACTTAAAATTCTTTTTTATTTGGCTTTAAATAATATAGTTTTAAATAAACAAAGAATGTTTGGTAATGTACTCAAATGAAAGAAATTGCATACTGTAGTCTAAGCTAATCTAATAAAAACCACAAAAATATTGCCTCTGAAGTTTTTTTATGCTCGCTATTTTAATTAATTGTCTAGCCTCTTCTTTATTTGAATACCGTTGAGATACCCACTTTTCAATTTCCAATCTATTTCTCTCCAATCCCCGACAGTCACTTCCCCAATTCCTAATTCAGTAGCCACTTTTTTTACTGAATCACCTCCATCTGATCGTTTAATTGCTTCCCATTTTTGGTATAAAGATAAAACAACACACTTTCTCTTTCCACTCATAATTACATTCTCATTCACAAAGTTTAATACCGACACCGACTAAAAACAAAAGAGCAAAATACAGTAGCAGGGGGAAGAAACAACTCGTGAGAATGGATGTTGTCCTAAATATGATGCCGCGAGGAGGGGAGTGTAAACAGGTCCAAGACCACTTTGTCATTCACTTTGTACCCGTTCGCTAAAGGTCACCATACTATTGCATTGGGTAAAGAGCGGAAATGTTTACAGGATATACAAGGCAAACGACGTTTTTGATTTCTTTCTGTTCAATCTAACCAAAAGTTTTTATTATAAATTCACTTATTGAGAAATCCTCTCAAGCTATGAATTTTTATCGAAATTAATTCAGTTAACTTTATTTACATATATTTGTTAACAGAATTGATTTTGACAGTTTTTTTTTTTTTAATTTGCTTCAGTTAATCCGGAAACTTGGATAACCAATGTTCTACTGTATACAAAAAGTTAATTTAATTTAATCCCGATCATCATTAAACCAATATTTTATAAATCCTTTACCATTTTAAATATAGTAAATCAATTTTAAATTGTATTTTTAATGTAGGTAATAAGACATTGTTTCTTACTACTTGAACCATAAACTCATAACTAAATTTGTTTGCTACCCTATATTTTCAAAGATGCAATTTCCGTAAATGAAAAGTTTCTTTTATATTGTAATAAATTACTATGCTTTGAATCCAATGATAATACTTTCAATAGATTTTTAAACCTGGAATATTTTAATAATCAATCTTTCACTTTTTTCCCATCAGAATCTTATAAATATTTGCTTGATACAATCTATAATAGACACTGGGTAAAATTAATGCACCAAAACTAAAATTGAATTTCTTAGATTCAGGTTGATACTTTATAACATATGTATTCCAGAATATTTATAATTAGAATAAAATTATAACTCTAGTTTATCTCTTACATACTCCTTCGCTTATAATTTGTGCATTCCCTTATTTGCTTTCTTTGAGTCATTTCTATTAATTACGTTTAAAAAATAAGTTATTGGCAGCAATTTTCTTACAAATTTCAAAAACTTGTTCAGACTTCTTGCACTACATTTGGTTGATAAGACTCACAATTTGACCAAAGCAAAAAGTGGTCTTTTGTTGAGAAATTATGTTCCCTACTTGTGTATGATAAACCCTAACCGTACACTACTTCAGCTGTGACTAGCTACTTTTCGGCAACTATCAACCAGCCACAGAGAAATATTCAACTATATTTGTGTATGACTGAATTGGTTAAAGTAATTATATATATTTTTAATAATGCCCTTTTAATGATTCTTGTTTGTGCAATCTTTGATTCACTAGCCAAAGATGCATTTTCAGATTTTATATATATATATATATATAACACACATATACTTGTATAATATACAATTGAATGGATGGATGTTTTGTATATGTTAATTAAACTACCAGATTCAACTGAACTTATTTATGACTTAATTTTATCTTTTGTGTCTTGGATACTTATACGATGAGTTTAAACTAATTTGTTATACTTTTGTGTTAGGTTATTCCTGCTATTACGGAGGAGTCAGCTAGTTTGACAATACAAAAAGTAGAAAATGCTGATGTTGGTAACTATACTCTAAAGCTCAAGAACAGTGTTGGGGAAGCAAGCGCAGAACTTACATTAATAATCATGCGTAAGTGTTATGTTAATCAAAATTACCACTGCTTTATAGCAATTTTTTTCTAATTTGATAAAAATTTACCATAAAATATAATAAAATAGCTAAAATCCACTCGTAAATCCACCAATAAAATTTTGCAATTGCAGAAGTCCCCGGGGAGCCCAGCGTTCCAGATGTTGTTGAAGTAACAGATGATTCTGTGACTCTACACTGGAAGCCTCCAGAATCAGATGGCAATTCACCAATCAAACAGTACATTGTAGAGTACCATGATAAAGAAGAATTCATGACGTAAGTTCAAATTTATATCTTTTAACAAATACAATCACTATATATAGTATTCTATATTTTTTAATAGTTTACAATATTTTTTAACAGAGGAATAATTTTACACTTCCACCACTGAAATTGATGTATTAATAATTGAATGCCATTAAAAATGCCTAATTGATTATTCCAACTCAATAGGATACAAGAGAAAAGATGTTCATCTTCACTTTCCATGATACTGTAAAGCATTATATTTTTATTTCTCTTCAGTTTTGCACGATCCTGTAAAATTTTATAAAAAAGGTGATAAAATAAGTTCATTTTAAGACCTTTGTACTAGGAAAACTCAAGGACATATTGAAAGTTAAGTTTTTTTAGTGGCGAGAGACGTTAAAAGTGGAATAAATGTTTGACCTAAATAATATATGACTCATTATTAAATAAAAATGTAACAAAATTCCCATACTATTTCCTACAAAATTGTTGGACTAAAATATAATGTGTACATTTTTACTAATTTCAACATGTAATGTAACATTGCCTTAGGAGGATAGACTTTTTTCTACAACTGAAAATAGGGATTGGCACCTCCTCCAATCATATCATTCTAACTCTATCCTACATTAGATTATTTATATATTATTTGTTAAAATAATCAGGGCAATTTAAATCCTGGGAAACAGCAATCAGCTTTTATTGATTTAATATATTTATTTTCAATTTTAAACAAATAATTCTTATTTGGCATTTACGGTCTACACAAATTGTAAAGTGATAGTAAATTTATCTCTGGATTAAATAACATATTTTTAAAAGTGAAGGCAGTTAAATATAGGCTTTGCTTTAAGTAAAATATATAAACCTAGATCTACAAAATTATTTGATTATGTTCATCAAAAACAATTATGAAATTTTTATTAACATTATAATAAATTTCATATAATTAAGAGATTTTTCAATTTGGATAGCCAATAATTTTACCATCAAATTTTGTATAAAAAGGTATATTGCAGTTTGTAACTTCTTAATTTGTGTTAAAACAGCATGAAGGAAAATATAGATAAAATAAATGTAAGGATTCTAATTTCTTCTAGCTATGAAATATATACAGCAGAGTCTCTCTATTCCGAACTAATTGGGACCATTCGGAATAGGTGGATTTCATGAATAAAATCAATGTTACTACCGCATCGTCTTGTAAAAAGATCGATAAAAAAATAACATTCGTTTGAGAAAACGAAAACGGAGGAGTAAACGGATGAACGCAACTGACAGGTGGCAACAACACTACTATTGCCTATCTGTTGTATCTAATCCTTCCTTCTTTCTGGCAGACCCGGTATCCGTTTCACCGGACGCTTGTTGCGGTAGATTCCTTCCCTCAAAACGGATGGAAAACGTGAAGGAAACAAAAACCAGCTTTCATTCCAATTTGGTTTTTCATCAATCTATGTATGTCTCTGTTTAACTTATTTGTATCTATAACAATACATATACGTTTTTTCACGAACATCTTTTTAATTTCTTCTGTTTTTATGTTAAAAAATCGGTATTTTTTCTGAACTCTGTTCGGAATAGTGGGTCTCTACTGTATTCACAAACTGTAATTATCTATACATTTTTTTTAAATTCAACTGTAAAAATACTCTCTATTAAACCATTATAATACAAGCAAAATATATATGTAATATAAAACGTGTTTGTTAAATAAACATAATTTTTATGAGAATTTATATTCGATTTTCTGCTCTTATAAAAAAAAGTGACTGTCTCATGTATATAAAATGATATTGAAGTATGTATTAAATTTCTACTTTTTGTACTGAAATAATTAGATAAAAAAAGTTAATTTTAGTGTTACAAGAAGTTCTGTGTTGCATTATATATTTGTTTGGTCAAAGGTGGCACGAAGTTGAAGAAACCATCATAGAGACTACCCACAAGATCTGTAAATTAACTAAAAATACAGAGGTTATGTTCAGAGTATCTGCAGTAAATGAAGTCGGCCGAGGACCTTCATCCCACAACACTCGGTACGTGAAAATAGCAACTCCAGTGGCTGCTGAGGCACCTTCTGTGCAAGAACCTCTGAAGGATCTATCAGCCAGTTTGAAGTCCAGTATTACTCTACAATGTGTGATTGGAGGAACTCCATTACCAGAAATAAAATGGTTTGTATTGATATTGTTTGAATTTATTATTTATACTAGCATAAACTAGACTCATACTAAATTTAATTAAATACATTTTTTAATTTTGTTATTTTAATTTAGGTTATTATTTCCATATTGTGTTTTTCTTTGGAAAGTAGCTATGGAATAAATGTTCTCCGTTTTCCAAAATAATTCAGAGATATTTTTGGTATTATAATTTCATAATCTTTTAGACTACCTACATCTATCTAATTCAAATTCCTGTTCCTATTGAACATAAAAAACTGGCCTACTGGAAGATAAATGGTAATCATTAGTTTCTGAAGATCTAAAGTGTTTTAATAAGTCTTTGCAAAAAGTGATATATAAATTTATTTTGTTTATGTATTTTTACATAATAATGCTACATGTAATCATTTATTTTCATTTTTTGTTTTTTCTTGTTGTATGTTTTGTTACAATAAAGTTGTTAGTATAATAAAGCTTGATGATATTTTTCCAAAATGACCGTTTTTTCAGCTAAAACCCCTACCGGATAGGCTATATAATAGAAATTCGCTAATATTTTAAATATATTTATTTTTATTTATTAATGTATAGAATAAGTAAAATTATGATAGGCCTTATCGTTATTTGTGTTAAAGTTTATACTGAAAAAAAATATGCTTTTAGTTTATTGAATATGATGCAATCTTTGGGTAAAAAATCTCATATATATTGAAGAATTTTAAGGATAATTTCACGTTTTAAAATAAATTTTTGCTATAATGAACTTAATTTGAACAGGTTTAAGGAGGGAAAGGTTATTAAAAGCAAAACAACTAGCTATGAACATTGTGTTGCAAAGTACACAATCACAGAGTGTACAGAGAGTACAACCGCTACATATTTGTGCAAGGCAACAAACACAGCCGGTACAGCAGAAACATCATGCAAACTTACTATTCAAGGTAATTTAGAGGTTTTGTCAATCTTACAGGACTATTAAGATATTCATAACAATAAGTCTACTTAATACCACCTTTAACGAAAATGCAATATACTTTGATTGGTTACTAATAAATATACTTTTTTCCTCATTTTGTATTTACATAAAAGTATTATTTAACAAAATGTGTGTAAAATCAATATTAGAATTTTAACTTTCAAGGTTTTAAAGGATACCATTTTAAAATAGTGTGTTGTATGAATCCTTTCCATAAAAAATATATGTATTTTTTAAATGTTTGCCAAATTTTAAGTTATTTTTTTCATTTGAATTATAACTTATTCACAAATCCTAATATAAATACATTAATTATCTGACAGACCCTAAACAAAATCATAGTTTTTAGTTTATTTATGTAGACATTTTGTCTAAATAAATGAGTAGAACATAAATGAATTTGCATAAAAAGGACACTCTTTTTGTATAAACAATTATATTAACAGTGTAAATCTAATTATCATTATGGTTAACTTACTAACATTGTTATAGGGGACACACTTCTTTATTTTCTGACATTATTAATTACCTATATAATTATATAACTATTTCAGACATTCCAAAGATTGAAGTAGATGAGAATATAGTGAACCAACGACTCAGGGTTCATAGCCAATGGAAACCAGAAATTAAATTCAGTGGTTATCCACGGCCAGACATATCATGGAGTAAAAACGGATCAATTTTACAATCCACCAAAACATGTAGCATCTTTATCGATGAAAGTACTTCGACCATTGCTATATATTCCGTGGAAAGAATCAACACTGGATCATATGTAGTATCTGCTACGAACTCAGCAGGCTCCGCTACAGCAGAACTCACTCTCAGAGTCACTGGTAAGTAATGGAAATCTCA
This sequence comes from Philaenus spumarius, assembly GCA_018207615.1. Taxonomy (NCBI): domain Eukaryota; kingdom Metazoa; phylum Arthropoda; class Insecta; order Hemiptera; family Aphrophoridae; genus Philaenus; species Philaenus spumarius. The sequence goes on along the minus strand of JAGFPH010000056.1, from coordinate 238,595 downwards.
AATAGTATAACTTCTTCTTCTCTTACAGGATATGTAACATCAGGGAAAACCTGGAAATGACTGGTAATTTTGTGGTTTTTACTATCCATACTACTTTTACCATTATGAAGTGACAAAAATTACAAACCGTCCTCCTTCCAATAACTTTGTTTTTAAGATTATCACAGCTATTGGAAATCCTATGAGTAGAAAGGGGCTACACCTATGGACAATTTTAAACTTGGCATGTTTTTACTTTTAAGGCAAAAAACTTGATGCTTATCATTTCCTAAAATAACTGGTGATAGTCAATAATAGTGACTACATTTTAGGCCTACTATTTCGAGCTATAGTAATTTTAAAAGACTTGACAAGATTAGGAAAGTGATATAATTATACATTTTGTATCATTATAATGACTGTTTGAAATATATCATTAAAAACCCATAAGAATACTATTACATCATAATACAAATCAAATATAATATTAAGCTTAGGCTACTTGTAATAAAACCCCAACTCAATATCTTATCCTTATTCAGTGTAGGAGTTTGTGCACCATAGATTTTCTTGAACGTGGAGATCTCAGTGGCAGGATCTATTTTTGCCTCCGGGTGAAGCAGTTTTCTTCTGCTTAAGTTTATTAATGTCTGTAGTTATTTTTGCCATGTACTTGTGCATTTTTTTTATTTATAGTTTTTTTGGTTGCTGTTGGTTTGTTGTTGTAATGGTTGTATGAGGTGGGAACTTGCTTATGTTAAATAATAATGTGTAACTATTTTAATTGACATAACAATAATGTGTAACTATTTTAATTGACATAATAATAGTCTATAACGGCTATTTTAATTGATATAATAATAATGTGTACTATTTTAATTGATGACTATTTCGTGTTTTTAAAGTTAATTATTTGTAAATTAGTTTTTAATTATTTATATTATTTAATAATAATTGTATTCTGTTTTGAAGTATTTAAGGGATTTATTGTTGTGCTGTTTTGTTGAAGAGGGTAATTTAAGAGAAGGTATTCAATTCCATATGACATGTCTTATGTAGTATATTTGTACTATCTACAGGACTAATAAAAAAATGAAATGAAATAAATTAAATTAAACATTATAGCTTACAAAAATTAAATAAAAGAGTTATTTAAAAAAAGGACAATATACAATTTGTAAAAGACAAGTACAGCGTATCATTTATCCTGTTTCTCTTAGAATCTTTGATGTTAAACACAACACATAAACACTATTATGCAAAACATCTTGACCTTGGTAACAATAATTTTGTATTGTAAAATTTGGTACCTTTATTGTTTTGTGTTTGTTGGTCAAAGGTTCAAGAGAAACAAAACTTGTGACTTTTAAGTAATTCAGTCATATTTAGATATACTGAAGTTCTAGTGACTCAGATATTTGGTTCAGTATGTCCTATTACACAATAACATAATTTCTTTTCTTTCAGTAATGCTAGAAAAATCATTTAAACCTGAAGAAAAAAAATTTTAAAGTGCAATACATAAAAATAAAATAAGTTTTTTTTTAAACCCAAGATTAATAATAGGGACGAAAGTTACTTTAGCTTCAAAAGAAAATACTTAAGATTGTGATTGCAGAAATAAACACCCTTACCCAGCTAGCAGCATTTTTACCATTCCTACTCATTGCACGTAACAAGGAAAAAATGGCTACCTTACCCAGACATTTTGTCCGCATTATACATGTTTACAAACCCATCCAGTTCAGTTATTTAATTACAGCCACAATAATTATTAAGGAAACTATTTGTCAGGTAGCATTATAATACAAGGATTATTAATAACATTTATAATCCCAATTAGCAAGTAAATGTGGTCTTTGTTGGATTCAGTAAAAATTATTTTGTGTTGCATAGTGTTACAAGATGTGTTCATCCTTTATTAGTAAATGTGACGAAGACAAAAATATTTAATTGATAGTAACTTGTTGTTTTTAACCTAAATAAACATAGAATTAAATAAAAAGTTCAATTTTAATTTTTCATAATTCCCTGCAACAAAAGGGATTTCAGAAATTAAATTTTAAGCGTGCATCAGTAAGGACTTTTCAAAGAACTTAACCAATTATTTTAAACTTTAATAATTGAAAGGTGAACAATTTTAAACAATCTACTTTGAAAGCTTTTACTTTGGAATATTTAATAGAAACAAATCTTTTAATTTTTTTATATTTTAATCTGTTTTTAACAATATTGCGTAAATACAAAATAATTTTGCTCATACAAGCCGAGTTCCCTTTCCTGAGATATTTAATAGCATGCCTTATTGTTTAAGAATACAAGATAATTGAAATAGTCTTTCCAATTTGTTTAAGTGAGCTTAGCAGAGACAATAGAAACAATTTTGAATTCTTATCAAGATCATCTATACCAATATATATATTTAATTTAAAGAAATACCTATGAATAATCAAATACAGTCAAAGACTTTGTGAACTATAAACTATAATTGACTTTATATGTACTTTGTTTTGTAACCTAAATTGAATATCATTAAAAATCCATTTTTCTGTGTATTAAATGTTGTAATTTTTATTTCTTTATATAATTTTAGCTTCAAGAATTGTTATAAATTAGCTTCAAAACGTGGGGCTCTGTAACAAGTAGAATCAAAGATAGTATATTTAATTAAGTAATTCGTTATAGCATACTTGTTTTGTTATTTTGTACAATATAGGCCTATATAATATATTATAAATATTTTAACAGCACATTTTTATCACTTTTATCAAAGTTGGGTTGAATGGCCTTAAAATTACTATAAGGAAGGGGGTGTGTTTAAGACTGTTTTTTATATACCGTAAATAAATTGTAATATTTATACATTCCACTATAGACAAAATGTTATAATTAAGAACAAAATAACTTAGGTACCGTACTATGTATAGACCTATATCCTATATTGTACGAAATATCTAGTAGCCTAGTAATATGGTGCTAATGTTTTAAAATGAACTACAAAACTGTAAATTTATAAAATATATTTGAATCAAGTTTAGTTTCTTGCACATTAAAACAAATATACTGGAAAGCTTTCAAGAAATAAATAGTTTATACAAGTGCAACCAAAATAAATTGAACACATGCTGATGAATGTTAAAATATCTTGAGAGCCATCTGGAATCTTCATGATCACTTAGTTTTAAATCAAGCAGTCTACACATTCTTCACATTAAATGAAATATCAGCTTGTTGAAATATAATAAATGTTACAATACTTTCAAAATTTAGTGAAATGTGTTCTTTTGTAAATTGCTTTGACTGTGTAACTTATAATTTCTACTATTGTAAGTATTTTAACAGTAGCATATAGGTTAGATTTAGTTCTAAATAAATGTCAATTAAATTTACTCGGATTTTGCATTTGTTCTTTCTGTTTTTAAATGATATGCATTATGAATTATTGCTTTTAAATAGTGACTGAAACTTTGTAATTTAATGGTGTTAAGTAGGCCTATGTATCAATAAGAACTGATTTCGGATTTCTTAAATAAAGGTTTCTTTAAACAAGTACCCGGTAGAGATTTTAAAATTAATATTGGTTACATTTTTTGGAGTTACCATTTAATGGAAATGTATATTTTTTTACTTTGAAATTTACCATTTATGAGGGTTTACCCAAAATAAACTTATGTTATAATGTTATAGAAGAGGTATAATTTTTTTAGTACCAAGTTCTGCCGTTAGGAGTGAGTAGAACTACCTCTTCTTTTCTCCTTAGTCAGTATTGTCTTCAGAGAAGGTTCCGACCAACTTGTGTAAATATTTTTGTGCCAGTTGTCTTAAGTGATTAAGTTATAAATAAATATTTGGGGATGAGAAGGGTGGCTGCCAAATTCGTTCCTCGACTGCTGACTGCACAGCAAAAACAAAGTCACTTTAACTCATGCTTTGTTTTGAAGGAACAGTTCCGAAATGACCCAAACTTTTTTCCAACGTCATTACAAGTGACGAATCATGGTGCTACGAATATAACAATGAATCTAAGCAACAATCAAGCAAGTGGAAGACTTCAAATTCGCCTCAGCCCAAAAAGCTCTTAAGGCGAGGTCAAACCTCAAGACAATGCGGATTTGTTTTTTGGTATGAAAGGAGTTGTCCACTCAGAGTTTGTCAGATAATCAACCAGGCTTTCTACTTAGAGGTTTTAAGATGATTACGCAATAGTTTGTGCCAGAAAATGCTTGATGTTTGGAAGTCGGGTGATTTCCACCACAACAATATTCCTGCTCACAATTATGCGCCAATTATTGACCAAAAATGGTGTGACGGCTGTGTCCCAACTCCCATATTCACCAGACTTACCTCCCTGTGACTTTTTTACTCCCCCGAATGAAAGAAAAGCGATTTGTAGACATGGCTGAGGTGAAGACAAAAAAGATGGAGGTGTGACAGATATCACATCAGTCGAATTTGACAAATAATGTTATGAACGGTGAAATAAAATATTTTACAAGTGTGTAATTCCTACGGAGAGTACTTCGAAGAAGATTAAAGGTGTTTTGTAAAACATTTAATAAATACTTTTTTTTTACTAAACTAGTAGGGTTTCTTTTGGGTATGCCCTTGTATTTAATGTCAATAATACCTAAATGTCAATACCTTAATTTAATTTATGATTTAGTACCTTTGTTCATTTGCCTAAATCAATAAATTATCATCGTCTGTCAGTGGTATGCTCTGAATATTTAGTTTAGTGTATTGAAATCAATTAGAAGGGGGAAATAAATAACTGAATCAACTTTACAAGTGAAATTATTAACTACCCAATTAAAATATAATTACATAGAATAATGTATCATTACTTACAGAATTGTAGATACTTAGACCTTAAATATTATGATTAATTGATAGACTAAAACAATAAATGTACCTTTCTCTTAGTTACTGATCTATCACTAGACTATTCAAAATATTTAAAAGACTGCATAAATGTAATTCTATGTTTATGTAGATAAACCAGGAAAACCAGAGGGACCAATTACCTTCAAAGATATAAGTGCAACATCAATAACAGTAGAATGGAAACCACCACTAGACGATGGTGGAGTAGAATTAACTGCATATATTTTGGAGAAATATGATGTGGCTAAAATGGTTTGGACCAAGGTCAGTTGAATGTTATGTACATTATAACTCAGAATAATAATAATTATTAACTCTAAACATCATCTACATTTTAATTTACAAAATCTAATTACTAAAAACAACTTTTATTGTTTTGTTTTTTCACCTAGCTTTTAATAAACATAGAGACTTAGAATAGTGATTGAAGAATAACAAAAAAAACTTAGTAATTTTTGAATCTGAAACTAATAGGAACTCCCATAGTTTCATTACATCTGTCCATTCATCCTTATATCAAATCCTCTACAACACCTACATTCCATTTTAGTGCAGTTTAGTTTTGAGTTTATTATCTGAAAAGAAGGTTTTAGTTTTAGATCCTTGTCATGAAGGATTCATTCCACACTTCGTCAGTGATCATAGCTTCCATTGAAAGCTTGTTCTCTATTCTAAAAAGAAGTAAGAACAAGAAAAACTAGCTATATATTATGAAAAGATTGTGGTGCCTCCCTGATGTAATTAAATAAGAAAAAAGCTTATTAATTTTTGCTCATATGAGATCAAAAAGGTGCTATTAGTTAACTTCATAGCAATACCTTAATCGAGTTGTCAATAAATTTGTATTTATTATTATAAGGTTTTGAACTATTCTTTGTACATATTTACCTCTTTTTTTATGTATGTACTTTTTATTGTTTACTTTGTAACACTAACAGCCATGTCACAGAGAAAATATACGATGAGAAATAAAACAGCAGTTTCCTATAGTGTCTAAAAGCACAGAGGTTTGGTCTAAATAAATAAATGACGCAATACTTAAATAATATTAACCATTTATAATTTTTATATATATATTTCTTAATGACGCAAAATAATTACAATAGAATCATTTTTTTTTAATAAATAAATAATAAAATATAAAAGCAGACTGTAAAAGTAGGTAATATAAAAGCAGACTTAAAGAATATATTAATATATGAACGTATGTAAAATGTGAAAATTATATAAGAGATTTTGTTTCAATGAGTAGTGCGTTTGAAGTGAACAATATAAAGCAGCAGTTAAAATCATAAACAGTTCAATAAATAGAAAATAATAACAAAACATAACACAATTCAACATGTATCGAGATCTCAGTATAATAAGAAATTCCATATACAATGATCATGGAAGCAATTCAAAGAGAGAGAGGGCATCAAGTTGCTTACGTGACAAAACGCAGGTATCAAGCAATTGGTAACGCGACAGAACGTTCTCGAGGCAATAGACTTCTACAAAGATGGCGTAGCTATTGATGTGCGTTGCATAGGGCCGGCAAGGAATATTACACAAAAAATGTAGTTTTTGTTTCGAAATGGTGACAAGTTTGGTCACAAACTAAAGAACATATACTTTTGAGTTGGTGTTATCGTAAGAATTGGAATTGATCATGTAAATTGAGTGTTTTTCAACATATAACTGTTCCATGTGCTTCAACAAAACTAACGCGAGATAGGCTTCAGAATATATCGAGTGAATTGTGTTAACGACGAAAAATCCTAGGTAAATAACAGTGCAACGAATATAACGCAGTAAGTAATAATGGCCATAGGACACATTTTTTAGTCTGCAAGTATAAAATTTTGATTATTTTAAAAAGTAATTTCTGTTGCGTCATTTTTTCTTTTTGAGAGATATGGTTGATAAAAGTTTCATGTAATTGTAAATAGTTCTTTGATTTGTTTGTATATTTGTACCATTATGTTGATATCTTTTTATTGTTGTGAACATTCACTTTTAAATATGTTTGAGTAAACAAAGGTTTTTTGCCACAATGTCTTGAATTTCTTTATACAGCCACGAACATCCATTTAGCTTGTACTTTGATAGCCAGGTTTCCACCCCTGAGGAAATCAAATTAATTAATAAATATTTTTCAGTAATTAACAATTATGAGTAGTTATATGCAAACAGAGCATAAGTGAGGTTATATGTGGATTGTCGCAAATATTATGATTATTATTTTTTATTAGTATTGTGGGAGTTAAGTGAAGGTGATTTTTTAAGTTTTTAAAAGTTAGGTGAGTTAAAGTAAGGTGAAGCACATGATATTATTCTACGTTGAAGTTGGGAGAGAGATGTTGTGGAGAGTTTAGGTAAATGATGATTTTATTGTTGAAGTAAGGCAATAGGCCTAGGAGGTATATAAATGATTTAAAGTATTACATGAGCGACGACTTTTGGTTTTAAGGTGAATAAGTGAAGGAGATGAAGGAGAGATATTAATAATTATTAGATAATCCACATATAGCGTTTTTATTTTTGATTTAAAACATTTTTTTTATTTTTTGAATTTTTTACCGAACCTCGTTTTTTTTTTAACACATTATAACTTAATAAATGTATTTTTATTTTTTGTAACCTTCCGTTGCAAAATGGCTTTCCCAACGTGGGGCTGAAAAGCAAAAGAAGCTATATTTTTATTTTTTGTAACCTTCCGTTACAACTTAAAGTTATCTTAAAATATAAGAAATAAATTGTTTCTCTTTTGCCTTTAACTAAAAAGGGCCTTCACAAATCCTTGCAGGGATCCAGAACTTGTAAATCCAGCCTTGCATATCAGTGTTCAGGATTGAAACATTCTTTTAAATCAGAAAATGATTCGGAATTCTATACCTTAATGCATATTCAACTTGCTTCTGGTATTAATTTATGCCCATACCAAGAAGTTTGATATTTTCTATGAAGAATGCAGTATCTTTTTGATGACCTCTGTGATTTTGACAGGTTGCATACATTAGTACTTTATTTTAACTGAAATCGCTCTTTTTTACCAGTTATATTAAACTTCTTCCAGGTTGCAGATGTTGAAACTGACACAACTTTTTACAAGGTGGAGAGACTTCAAGAGGATTGTGACTACACGTTCAGAGTTTTCGCTCAAAACCCACTTGGAACATCCGAACCTCTGGAAAGTGATCGTGTCACAGCCAAGCCAACTTATAGTAAGATCTTTAACATTTATTTTGTCATCCACTTTTTTAATGTTTTATTCTAAAATATTATAAATATGAAATTATTTTCTTCAGATAAACCAACACCACCTCAAGGACCACTAGAACTCTCGGGTATGTCTGAAACAATATGCACCATCAAATGGCATCTTCCTGAAAATGACGGAGGCTCACCGATATTGGACTATACTGTAGAGCGTAAAGAATCTGGCAAAAAAGCATGGCAAAAAGTAAATATTTTTTGACACTTTATCTGATAATATATCTACAAATATAATGTATACCTGGGTTTTGTTGCAGGTTATAGTAATAGAACCAATAATTAATTTATCCTTTTTGTGTCCCACTTTCGGTTTGTAAAACATCTGGATTGTATCTCGTTAATAAGATAAGATAATACAATACATTTTGGTTATACTAATTACATTTAAAAATATTTTTAAGGTTGGAACAACCAGTGACCTCTACATTACAGTGTCAGATATGAAAACAGAAACATCATACGACTTCAGAATAACAGCTCGTAATGTTGTTGGATCCAGCGCACCTTATTATTCCGAAGAACCTGTTATAGCTGGCAGAAGAATAAGTAAGTAGATACCTATTTCTTTCTTTGAATCTGCACCAAAAATATTAAATTTCTTTTTCATATTTTAACTATGCAAATCTAAGGTAACCACTTTTAAAGAATTATTCTATTTTCAGAATTTTAACAGAAAATAATCGATACTTTTTGACTTAGTTTTTTTCAAACCATAGATGAAAAAGATTAAAAGCTTTTTAGAAAATGAAAAATAACTCTGAATGCCTTTTAATAAAGTAAAATCATTTTACTCTAATTGTCTAACATTTCTGTAATCATTTACAGCTCCTCCATCTGCACCCACGAACCTTGTTGTCGCAGACATTACAAGTAAGAGCGTAACATTGAAGTGGGGACCTCCTGAACATACTGGTGGTACTGAGCTCACTGGTAAGTATTTCAAATAACTTCTATTTTATGACCAAAGTCTGTCACATAACTTTGTCCAACACATCTTCAACTCGGCCTAAAGAGTAACGTTTTTTGACAGTATATGATAAAAATGGTTTATTATTTTTAAACATATAAACAACTGTAAAACATTAACTTATTATATACTAAATTTTATACAACTCTTGAAACTATAAATTAATTTCAATTGTTCAAAATAGATTTATACTATACTATAAATACTCCAAAACTCAGATATTAAAACATTAAACCCCAGAAAAAACTTAAATCACTGAAAAATGGCATAAAGTATTTAAAATAATGTCAATGTAGCCTACTTCTAAAGCATTATAGAATTTTGTTTGCGTACCAGTAAGGTCTTAAGTTAAATTGTAGTGCACTTACTTCACAGTCAGTCATTAAAGCCCATGACAATGCACTAGGCTAAGTTTCGATATGACACAAGCAATGTGTACATTACACGATCCCACTCCCACAGATTGGTCCACTTCCTCATCACTTTGCTCTACTTATGATAATGATATGAATTTTAAATCATAGATTAAGGACTACCATATGATGTCACATACAACATTTGAAAAATGTACAATAAATTGTTGAAAAGATACTCGGGCTCAAAAGATGCAAATTGTACTACTGACTTACTCATGAATATTATAAAGCACTTCCAGTGGAGGCGGAGACTTGAAATTTTGCATGATAGATCTTAGGATACAAGTAAAAGGAAACATTTTTTAAATTCAACTTTTTTATTCAAAGGACTTATATCATGTTCAATTCTGATTTGGGTATACTTTGAGAGTTTTGTTTTATACATTTTCTTATCATTTAATGTTGAATTTGTTCTATCTTTATGCTTATAACCCAATTTGTAGTCAATCCTCATTCTGGATAAAAACTGAACTTAATTAATCTTAATCCATAAATCAGGCTGAAGTAAACTATTCCCACTGCCGTCTTAACTTTTTAACTTGTTACTAAATGATACATGAATTTAATTACTTGCAAAATTTGTATATTTTAAAAAGATAAAAATTTACTTTAAAAAATGGGAGTGAAATACCACTTAAGTAAATATGAAAATCAATTCTTTGATGATACACAAAACAGGTGATATTAACCATATCAACAAACAACTAAATCTACGTCAACAATACTTTGTTTGCTTTGAGCATGTTTAATTTTGTTTTTGTTTTTTTTAAGATACAACAAAAACATTGTTACTATCAGCTGTTTTGTGTACCATTAAACAATGTATTTAACCCTTTGGCTCCCTACGTCCGATTTTTCCGACGTTGTTAGTATGTCCGTTGAATCCCGACGTCCGATTTTTCGGACGTTGTGTGTATGTGCGTTGACTCCTGATGTCCGAATTTTCGGACCTAGAGAAAAAAATCATATAAAATACAAATCATTAGTGAATTTATGTTTATTATATATCAATGGAATCAGAAAGAACTGTTCTTTTACCTCTATGATCTTTACTTACGTTAAAAATTACCTCTATGTGCACTACAACGAAGATAACTGTGATGTACGTTGGCTGTGCTTTTGTCATCTGTAAGATGGTAAATAACTTGATTTGTGTGTTGTCTTTGATTATGGCCCATATATTATGTTGTAGCACGTGATTGTTTTGGCATTTTTAGTTATTTTTATTGTGAAAATTTTGATTATGAAGTGAGTACATTCACTTATTAGTGGCGTGTATATTCTTATGACTATACGTATAACTAACCGCAGAACTGGTTATGTAGCAGCCTAGTTTTCAAAAAAAATTAATAACTTTGTCATTTTTTAATATAATGTAATGAAATTTCAGGTTTTTGATCATTTTTAAGTGTAAAGTTATGTTATGTGGACAAAATTGTTCTAGATATTTTGTTGTTGTGTCATTTTCAAGAATAAAGTAAACAAAATTTTTAAAAAAATTTTTCCTAGTAATAATTTAAAACAATTCATATCTAACATGAATTTACACTTATTTTTAAAAGGTGCTACCTTATAGAACAATCCATTCCAAACAAAATTTAAAAAATCATCAAAATTCATCTGTAAATAAATTTAATACATATTTTTTTGTGAAACACTGAAAATAATGTGCTGAATTTAGCCTGGGATTTTATGCACATACATAACAGATAATGGTTGGGATTTTTGGAACATATGAAAAATTGGAGGTCAGGAGCCAAAGGGTTAACTAAGTTCTTTTAAATTTTATAATTTAATTAATTTATGGCTTTAAATTCTTCAGTTACAATTTAGACAAGGTTAGGTTTGGTTTTATAATATTTATTCTGGCTTAGTTATATATTTAAAATAAGTTTTAAGGATTGTATTTCGTAAACTTGAGACTGTACAGTTAAAATAGTCTACTGAATTTCATGCCACCCAATACTACAGCCTAACTTGACATGGATTGTCATACATATTGCAAAATAGCTTAAGTTACTATGAAAGTAGTTTGTTTTGGAAAAACATCCATTATTAAAATTTTCCCCTCCTTCTGTTGTTTAATATAAATTCTGGGCTATCAAACTTTAAAAATTCATAAAAGTACAAAAGGTAATTAAAAAATGTAAGTTAATTGAAGGCTGTACTAGATGTACTTAATTTTTGATTTGAATATTCTTCATTACAACTTTAGACACTTGTATTAATTACACACATAACTTATGTCTTTCTTGCAGGTTATGTGATAGAATATAAACTGGCTTCAAGCAGCAAATGGATAAAGGTTGTTACATTAGATGCTTCGGTCAACAACTACTGCATAGAAAACTTGAAAGAAAAGTCAGAACTTTTCTTTAGGGTATATGCTGAGAACTCATTAGGGTTGAGCACACCTGCTTGTACTGGCCTAATCAGTTTACAAACTCATGCAAGTAAGTCTTTAAATTAATGTAATTTTGGTTATTTTATGTATGGTTCCATAAGAAATCAATAGTTTTTAATTAAATCAATTTCTTTATTTATAAATTAATGGAATGGTATTAGTTACTAATAATACCATGTTTTTTTTAATATAGGCAATGGTCTCAATATCTTGAGTTGTATTTAACCCTCCAACTGCTGATTGTCGCGATCGAGATAGGTTTGGGTGCATTTACAGTGCTATTATCGCGATCGCAATAGCATTAAACACGGATTACTAAATCTGCTACAAAATCGTCAAATATCAGCTGAATGACACAAATCTTATATAGTTCTACTTCTAATGAAGTAATCTATCAAATATCCACAGATGAAACTTCATTTCTTGAAGTGTTCTTTTTTTAGTGTTTTATATTTTTAGTAACATGTGTTTTTCAATAAAAAGTCGAGTTTTGTACATAGCGCAACATAATAGTTTTTCATAATTTCTGTGTCCCTGAATAAAAATAAATACTAACAATGAACATTTCTTGGTTTATTACAATATTTGGCACATTTTACACATAAAGGAAAAATAATGTATCTCTATATGGAATAGAGGTGTGAGGTCACTAAGTGAGTTTTTATTTTTTCGAAAGAAAAAATTGTTACATAAACACGGAAAAGAAATCAGCTGATAAGGAATAAGTTCGTTTTTTATATTTTTTATTATTCTATGCTTATTTCTCTAAACACTGATATATAATACATCATGGTTTGTGTTGAATTACTTATGTAAAAAAAAAAACTTTATGTCTGTGACACCTACTTTGGCTTAGCACTGGGGAAAAAATTATCAGCAGTTGGAGGGTTAACCTACTGATGGAACCAACAAAAAATATTTGGAAGATAAAAAACCACATATTGTCATAAATAAAGTTACTAAATTATTTAAATTAGGAATTAATTAATAATTAACTTAGCAATATTTACAAATGTTCACATCAAAATAATTAAAACGCCATACAATCGTCGCTTTTCTTATGACAGAGTTCATTGAAAAAGACCACAGAAATTAATGTGTTCATAGATTATTGACATAAACTAAAAATCAAACAAGCATAACAGCTGACTATTAAGTTTTTAATATAACATGATAAATTTATTACATACATGATCAAATATAATGAATTTTAAAGTTAAAAAAATATGAAATATGCAAAAAAATATTAAAGTAGCAGACAACCTTAGAATAAATTAATTTCAAAATAATAAAAAATACAAATTAAAATTACTCCCTGTCCAATGTTTATTGTGCATTCTGTTTATCAATCAATCACTGTTCAAAACTGTATAATTATAAAATATTTTCCAATATTTTTAAATTGCTGAAAATATTTTTAAATAACTTGTATTCGAAGAAATATCAACAAAACGTTTTGATCAACAAAGAAATTTTGTATTTTAAATGAAATGGAGAACAACAAACAGCATACTCCTGAGTCAGTTTGTAGACTGAGTTCACCCGCTCCTTTGTCTATTCATTGTAGAAACCCGTTCATCATCGATACCAAATCGGCTCAGAAACTTATCAATTTTCTTAGAAATCCATGTCCTTTCATCTATCTTTGTCAATATGCATAACAAACTATGAATCAAGTCCACATAATTGCGTAATAGAATCAAAGTTTTGCATATTCAAATAAATCAAATATGTATTTAAAATGTAATGTAGATTTTAATAACAAATTTGGTATTTTATTTTCTATTATTAAAAACACATAAGTTACAAATGTCAGACTCATCATTTCAAATCTTGTGTCAGAAGACCTACAGAGTGATACATAAGTTTACTACCACAAACAGTTCCAAAATTTAAAAAACTTAATTCTCAAAATTTTTAAATACAATAGTACCATTATTTCTTTATTTTTACATTATTCTGCCCCCCCCCCCCCCCCCCATTATCCAATAAAAGATATGTCCAAACTATTTGTTAAAAGATAAACTTAAGGATTGTTGTACCTTCTTCCAGGGTTTGTGGTTCATTCATGCAGCGATCTTCAGAGGATTCCCACTAAAATTGTCCATCTTGTGCATATGTTTTCTAAGATGATATTTTATCTAATGAATTATATCACTTTTTATATATATAGCACCCATGAGGCTGTAATATATAGAGAACTCATCCAATGTTAAAAATTTAATGCCGGAATGGTGTCTTAAAGTAATGCAGAATTCCAACCTGACACTTAAACGCAGAATTTTTTGCTTACTTTATAACACTTAAAAATATCCATCAAGTGTCAAAAATCTGCCACGAAAGGGCTGTCATATTAGATATCACCATTTCTGCTACAGCATCTGCATTTAATTAAATCTCAAGGATATCACTTACTAAGTTGGGTACATCTGATCAGTAGATCTGATCCAATTAGCTTGGAGGGAGCTAAAAGCACGAATTATTAAGGTTACCTAAAGTTGAGATCATCCTTCCCTCAATATTTATTTAAGAGTCGAAGAGCTGAATGCTTACATTTTATCTTCTTTGAAATGCCACTCAGGTCTACCTTTGCTTTAACTGTTTCATGATTTGGATTCTGTTTAATGCCTGTCATATTTAGTGTATTTATGTGTGGTATAACAGAATAAAAAGATGCATTTATTATAAACATTTTATAATTTTGAAAAAAATATAATACAACCCATAATATGCAACTTTTTCCTGTATTAGCCTCGGGTATTAATATCTTTTTGTTTAATTTAAGTATTTATGGTTCATTTTTTTATCATACTAATAAAAATTAAATTGTACTAAATCCAGTGACTTTTTCCAATATAAAACATTTGATTACCGCCTTTTTAGCTGTACCATCACCACCGACTGCACCACTAGAAATCCGCAGTATGGGAGCTAACACAGTCATCATAGAATGGGGAGTCCCAGAGTCAGATGGAGGAGCACCATTGGAGGGATACAATATTGCAATCAGAGATGTTAAGAAGACCATGTGGATGGAAGTAGGACGAGTAAAAGCTGATGTACAAAAACTCACGATTAAGGATTTGCAAGTAAGTAGATTTGTCCAATTCATTTATTACGTGATTATGAATAAAATCATTATGTATTCTGCAAATTTCCATAGCTATTGCAGTGACCCTTATGGTGAGATAAGGTCGTAAGTAGTAAATGAGCAATGTTCATGGTCCCCCAGAACAAGTTTTGGGGTGTCATTAAAAATTGTACTTATAAATAAAATGTATGTATATATGTGTTCGCACTCTAGCAGCCTTATTTTAAATCTGATTTTGTTCAAATTTTTTATACTCGTTGGTTTTTAAGTCGCTCGGACGAGTTCGTTAGCCAAAACATCCAAAAACTGGAAGCATTTTTATTTTTTTTGACCGGAAGTAACTATTTTTTAGATTTGTTGTACTAGAATTAAACATTTTTGGGGTTTTATCTAAAAACTTAAATGTATAATATTGTTCTGCACATTTTGTTTTTTTACACGACTTTATACCTTTTGCTTGGTTCTCCCAAAATTTATTAAAACATAAAATACCATAAAAGTACCCGGCTCAAATCCACGAGGGGATTTTATCGTGGGGGCATCTTCAAGTTTGGGCGCTGCAAGCGAAGTGAAACAGTTCATAACCCGAGGCCGCAAGGCTTGAAGGGCAAACTCGCTTTTTTGCTGCAAGTGGAACGAAGCATTGCTTGAACCGTGGCTGGAGGCCTAGGTGCAAACAAATTCTACTAATATATTTCGTACACGTAGGTAGTTTTTCAGCGCCTTTGTGAGTAGACAACCAATTTCCCTAATTGTTGATTGAAACCAACAAGGAAATTGGTTGGTCCTGGCTGATCATCAGCCAGGAAGCAGTCTATTTTCAATCTGGAACTAATTTCACCCCTACCGTTTTGGTCAAAATATTAAGCAACTGCATGAAAGCAAACACAATCAGGTGTTATGCAATGAAGTTAATCATTAGGCAGAGAAAAGATAAATTAAGTCAGAAGAAAATACTTTTAAAGGGCCTATCTTCATCTAAAAAAAATTGTCTTTATAAAACTAAAGTTTTTGCTGCAGAAATGTATTTTCAACCTATTTTATGGAACTAAATATTATATGAATAAAATGGTTTTATTAATAGTCAATTTATTGTAATGTTTGTACAACTTTTAACATCAACCTTTTTCAATTTTAGGAAAACCACGAATATTTAATACGAATTTTCGCTCGAAATGAAGTTGGACTTAGTGAACCATTAGAGTCCGATGAACCGTTCCTAGTGAAAAAGCCGACAGGTAAATAATATGAATAAAAAATAAATGAAAGTAGATAAGATACTTTACTCTTTACATATAACTAATAAATATCTACTTACAACTATTTATGTTATTAATAGAATAAAGATTTGCATTTCCATTTATATTAAATATACTTTCATTGAATTAAAATCAAGGAAAAAATCATTTGTTATTCATTATTTATTTTAACTTATGAAACTAAGAAACCTCCAAACCAATCTTTTCTTATTGGCTAATCATTAATTTAGTTATCTGATACAATACGAAATTACTTCAATAAAAAATTATTATTTTTTAGAACATTTAAACTAAAATAATTAAAGGTTTCATAATTTGGAGATTATGTTGCTCATTACAAACAAATTAGTTAGGGTAAAACATCATGTTTATGCATTGGTCACAAATGCCCTTCTTCATATGAAATTATTTTGAAAAATTAAAAAATGGTGTGATTTTCCGAAAAGTAGCAGGGGCGGTTCTACTTACATAATTAAATAACATAATTCACCCTATTCTACTGGTAGAGAACTGATCTGTGACAACCATTTCAAAATTGTGACGTTCTCTAAGAAAAAAACAATGTTTAAGAAGATGACCTCTAAATTTCATATTGTAAAATTAGCCATTGTCTTGATTAGGGATCTTTTTTTTAAACAGACGGGACACACTCCTCTAATTCTAATGCTCTGATATTGACCTTATTTTTTGTATTTTATATTGTATGTGTAGTTTTATTTTACTAATGTATTTTTGAAAATGAATTTGTAACATTTATTAGCGAATTGCCTTAGGAAAGATGACATATAGTGGTGAGACCTAAGGTCGGGAGTGTCAATGAGCACCGACCATTGTCCCCAGAACATGTTTTGGGATGTCATTAACAATTTGATCTATATACATATGTATTTATGTGTTTGCACTCATACCAACAGCTGCATTTTACGTCCGATTTATTACACACGTTGGGTTTTTTCTAAGTCGCTCGGATGAGTTCCTTAGCAAAAATATTTCAACAGTCGGAAGTAAATTTTTTGAGATTTTTCATACTAGAATGAAATTTTTTGGGGTTTTAACTAAACAAATAAGTATACGAGATTATTATGTTTGGTATTTTGTTTTTTTTCACGACCTTATAGCCCGTCTGGTTCCTCCAAAATGTAGAATACCATGAAAGGACCATGTTCAAATCCATGTAAGGGATTTTTGCGTAGGGGCAGTTTCTGACCCGAGGTCAAAGGGCAGCTTCTGATACCTAAAACACTTTGGATGAGGCAAGTTGCACCCAGGCTTCTGCTTGGATACTCCTGTCACCTTAGTTGATATTTAGTAGCTCTGTGCAATGAAGGGCTTACACTGATTATATAACTTGCACATTTAATAACATAACCTAAATATATATTTTTACATACATAAAATAAATCCCTGTGATTTACTACAGGCATCACATAGCACATATTCTTGAGCTTCTTTTCACTAATATATTATTTTAAATTTAGGAGAAGAATTAGACATTGAAGAAATGAGTGGTTTAGAAAAGGATACACCATCTCTTAGTCTTACCACTGAAACAACAACAGCATCATGGATGCGTGAAGCCGGAATGGATGCAGATATTCATTCATACGCGAAAGGATCACTCCTTCGTCGTAGTGAATATTTCTTCCGGATTTGGTACTACGCACGGTCATTATTTAAGTAAACACAACTGCCTAAGAGAATTTTTTTTCCCATGAACGTTGTTATTTTTAACAATCCCTGAGTTAAAGGTAACAACTTCATTTGAATTTAAATGTTCTTTAAGTTATTTTGGTAAAACATACAGTTTATTTGAACCAAGACTGAACGTAAAAGAATTTTGATAATGTAAATTTTGGAGTTTTATGTATAGTTTTTTCAAATGATTAGAACAAATTAAAGTTTTATACGAAGTTGTCGCCAGATTAGATAGTCAAATCACAAGTCTTCTAATTTCTTTATTTTATTTTCAAGAGGAAAAAGAAAACTGTGATATAAAATGGTCGACATATTTATCTTGTTTATTATGTTAATACGTTGTTAAGTTTAATTGTACAGATAATATAATTATATATAATGTTAGAAGTGGGAAACTCTGTAGTAATCCTGTTGGCTTGTTTGAGACGATGAACTAAGCCACAATCAAAAATTACTTTAAGAGTGTAATACTACTTGTGTATGTATATGTATTATTTCTATAGTGTGTGAATATTATAATGTTAATGATGTAAACGAAGGATTTCAATGAAAATTTGTCATCTTTCACAATAAGATCGAGAGACAAATATAGGTGCAAACCAAGCTCAACATCATAGATTTATTGTGATTTTGACATTCTTTCATTTTGAGGAATAAGCAGAATAAAAATGCTGTTGTTAATAAAGTAAATATTGTTGTATTTATATATTAAATTCCTGAATAAAAGGTCACAACCTAATTTTATGTAAGATGTGTATTCCTTATTTGATGTAATCTGTAATATCTTGAATGTGGCTCTCAACATGGTTTATTTAATAGATTTATTCTGTGAGAAGTAATTAATGTGTGAATCTTCCTAATTATTCTATCAGTAGGCCATTATGGTGAGATAAGGTTATAAAGGTGGATTATAAAAACAAAAACTTGCCTACCAACTCTTGCTTCCAGATCAGGGCCATTTCAAATCTCCCCAGCGCCCTAGGCACTTCAAACTCTTGTGCCTCCCCTCCCCCACTACCAGATCCACTTCATGCCATCGGAAGTATGTAATAGTGTCTTTTGTCGCTCGGTGCCCGCAAACAGTACCGATAGGCGGTGACTCTCATCAGTCAGGCGCACTCTGCACTGCGCTGTTCACACAGTTCTGCCCATACTTTCGCTCCACACACACACACACCCCGCATAGGTACATGACTTGCTGGGCGTTGACTGACACGCGGTGGTGCGCTAGCTGTAATTTTAATTTTTTGCCCTTTGTTAAAACTTTCATAAAAAATGTTTGTACAGTAAACCAGAAATAAATGTATTAAAAAAAATTCCCTCATTTTGAGCCCTAGGCATGTGCCTAGCGTGCCTAAGCGGAAAAGCGGCCCTGTTCCAGATAGTACCACAGTTGTACAACCTAGATTAGGGATGTTATAAAGTTATAAGTACAGGATGTCTTTTCAAAAAACTAGTGAATTATTTGTATTATACATCTACACCTTTATACACAATTTGAATGCGTAGTTTGTTTACATGTCCAACAATAGACTATTTTATACCTAATAATATAAACTTTTATAATTTTTATATAATTTTGAAATATACTTTGGATAAACCTTCACTCTATAAATCAAATTTTAAATCTACTCTTTTCAAACTAAAATTTAAAAAAATAATTATTTGTTTAAATTTACCATTAAACTTCCTATTTAAATAGATAAATTTGTACTATTAATAATTTTAAAAAAATCTTCAATACTACAATAAGTAATTTCCAACATAAAAATTGTTATTAAATGGTTATATTTCATTAAAATAGTACTGAAAATAATGATTTCATTTGAGTTACAAAATTACATCATATCATTTGATTCTGTTAGCATTTAATTGTTTAAACAATTTTAAGTAAAAAAATTATCAGCAATTATTTTGAAATAGGTAAATAATCAGAAATACCGTTATTAATTATTAGCAAATTTCTTTAGGAAAAATGGGCTATAGAAGTGACCCTAATGGTTGGGAGTAGTAAATGAGTACCGATTATGGTTCCTAGAACATATTTTGGGATGTCATTAAAAATGTTATATATATGTGTTCGCACTCTAACGGCCGCATTTTAAGTCTGATTTGGTACACACATTGGTTGTCTAAGTCGCACAAACAAGTTCGTTAGCCAAAAATCCAACAACAGGAAGTACCTATTTTTTAGATTTTTCTTACTAGAATGAAACTTTGTAGGGTTTTATCTAAAAAAAATAAATGTAGGATATTATTCTGAACATTTTGTTTTTTCAAATGACCTTGCTTCGTTCACATAAAATTGATCTAAACATAAAATACTCGAAAGGATCGGAGATCAAACTCTGTGAGTTTTTCCGCTGTGAGTGGTATGAAGGAGCGCATGAGTCGAAGCTGGAGGTTTAAGTGCAAACAAATTCTACTAATATATTTTGTACGCTTAGGTAGCTATTGAGCGCCTTTGTGAGTAGATCAATTTCCCAAATAGTTGGTTGAAACCCTAAAACATATAAACTTAATTTTGGAAATTCGCTCAATTCATGTCAGCGGTTCAGCTGTGTGTCTCAAATTATTTAAACATTAAATCATTTTCAATTAGTATAAAGATGGTAGTTTTGTTCTGATTAACATCTGCTGGTGTGAATCAATGCCATGACAGTAATAGGAGAATCTCTAAAGTTAAGTCATTTTAAATATGGATCTTGACTTGACTCTTCACACTTTCTTAACATTTGTTTCACAGTATGAATCATTCTTTCACTTAGTCCATTTGATTGAGGATAATAAGGAGAGTATTTTGTATTTAATTATAAATCCCCAATTTTAAATTTTTTTGAAAACTTCTTGTAATGTAAAAGGCATATTATCTGCAAATACCTCATATGGCATTAAATGACTAGAAAATAAAGATTTAGTCACAACACTTGTAGTTCCATTTAAGCAAAACTAATTCTGGAATTTTGAACTAAGAGTTGATAACAACTAAATAACTGTTTCCTTTTAACTCACTAGTTTAAGCTCCTGATGTCAGCTTCTAGTTTTATCCAAGGCTCTTCAGGAATTGGATGATTAATTTATAGGCTCTCTTCTATTATTTTTGTTTTTATATTAATTTGTTACATGCTAAACATTTTGATACAAATATTTGTATTCTTCATTTATACCAGCCCAATAAACAGTTGTTTTAATATACCTCCTCTCCCAAATGTCCTTCATGGATAATGTTTGATAATTCTTTATGTTTGCAACTAGGAATTATTATTCTTTGATTCGTTATATTCAGCCGTTATAGTATTTTAAATGTATTTCAATTAAAACCTAGGCTTACCTAAATTTTAAACCAATGCCACCAAAGTATATTAGTGGAGGAAAATTTAAATTTAAAAATGATGTAGTCAGGAAGTTTAATATCTTTGTATATTTTGTTTTTATAAATGCAAATGCGTTTAAACCGAAAATCTCAGCAAAATTATGCTGCGGCTTCGTGAAAAAATGCATAAAAGTGAATTTTTAATGAATTTTGAGTGCATCAATACACTATTTTTTTAATACCTCCGGCTGCATTGGTGGTAGAAAATTTTTTAAAAAACAGTCAAATACTTGTAAATGAATAGACTATTGAACTTTTGGGTTGTAGTACCGTTAAAATACATAATAACCTCAAAAGTCAAAATTTCTCAATATATATTTGTAATGGGCCCACAGTAAAAGGGACCTTATGATACACATAGTCAAAATTCAGTTATTAGTATTTCTATACAGAGTTCATTTTTTTTAACACGAGTATTTTTTTAATTTGTTTATATTAATAAATATGAAAGTTGCGTGGTTTTAAATACCAATTGTCTTAAAAGTCCCCCCCCCCTATTATTTTTTTTATTAATGGAAAAACATTTCCCAACATTTCTGGTGTGTTAAGGTGACAGGCGTGTTCGATCCTTACTATGTTTTATGACTTAGATTGAGTGACCTACTGGATGAAACCCTTGTGAAAAATAACAGATGTATTATCTTTAACGTTTTGATGTTATTTAATAAATGGATAAACATTTTTATTATTATTATTTCTCACAAAAAAAAATGTTCTCCATTTAAATAGCATCAAAACGTTAAAGATAATACATTTGTTATTTTTTACAAGGGTTTCATCCAGTAGGTCACTCAATCTAAGTCAGAAAACATAGTAAGAATCGAACATGCTTGTCACCTTATCATACCAGAAATGTTGAGAAATGTTAGCCAATCCGTTGAGTCCAGGCTGTATTTTTGTCAAGTAGTCAATGGTTCTCATTTCGAGCACTTAATCTGAGTGAAAATGAGGTGGGTGCTAAAGGTTTTACTCGTTGTAACATAAAAATTAATGAAAGTTTAAATATGAGTTTTTTGGAAAAATTATAACTTTGATTGGCCATTATGTTGGATAGAGTCAACATACAGACCTCCTGTTTGCGCCAATCTTCTTCTTTTATCAATACCTTTAAAATGAGGTGTCACTCAATAGTCGTTCTCATTTAAAATTTTCGACGTACCACCAAAACACCCAAATTTTGGGAGGGTTTGAAATTTAAGATACACTAAAAAACACAATTTTTGGTCATGTTAAAAATCCCCAAAGCAAATCTGTCTATTACTATTAATAAAAAAAATAATGGGGAGGACTTTTAAGACACCCGGTACCTATATAATTATAATATGATATATTATAATTATATTTCATTATAAGTCCTACTTCTTGATCACAATAATTTAATAAATGATTTTTATTTTACCTTGCGTTTTGTGATCTAGCGTCCTTTTAGGTTGACGACCTCGGTTTCAACTGCACTGAGTCATTTTCAAGTCACTTATATAACAATCACACTACAACAATCACATTAGTTCAACAATTAAATAGTTCACAATAATTACAATTACCGTGGTTAAACGGTAATAAGTGGTAACAAGTGGTGGAATAAACCAGGATCTTCTTAAACTTTTGGAAAAAATTATGCGTGACCAGAACCCGTTTGT
>JAGFPH010000056.1:174012-195207 GCA_018207615.1 Philaenus spumarius | reverse complement strand
TCAAAATTCCGAATTAAAACAGGGTTTTGCCCGTTGTAATATATATATATGAATTTTAATAACACTCCAAAACGTGTTCTGGGGACCATGATCGGTGCTCATTTGCTACTCCCGACCTTGGGTCTCACCTTAAGGGCCACTGCAATAGCTCATTTTTCCTATGGAAATTCGCTAATAAAAGAACTCGGCAGCTAGCTGACAAACAGGTTGGCCAAACAGGTTTTATAGAGCAAAATTTATCACTCTACATAAACAATTAATAATATTGTATGAAAGAAAGTAGTAGTGTTGTCAGGTCTTCGATTTGTCGGAAGATCTTTCGATTTTTCTACAGTTGTCGGAGAAACGGAGTTTTATCAGAAATCTTCCGATTTTTCTCTCACACTTTAAATAATTTATTCTTCACCAATTGACATTTTGAATTTTGACAGAAATCAGTTTTGTTTAATTTTCACAATTGCCTAGAACCATTGACTATAATGCTTATATAGTCAATGCTAGAACTTAAAACCTTTAGTTTTGTTTTAACTTGGTAAGTGAGGGACATGCACAATCGCACAATGTCGTTCGGAAACCTAGACTCTGGTTAATGCCATAGTCTTAAAGTTCCCGCCTTTTTTGTAGCCAGAAGATCCCAGTTAGTTCAGAATTCAGATTTATTATTTGTGAAGGTACGGAAATGAAGTGTACGTCATTAGTTAGGTTACATTAAATATGCTGTTGCAGTGATTATCCTTGATTATTTCAATATGAAGATAAACTAGAATAATAAAATAAAAATTATAATTGTTTACAATATGTTAACATCATAATCTTATATATTGAATTGTGAAATGTTATTTGACTTTTCTACTTTATATTAGATAAAACAAAACCTGAACACAAAATCTCACAATAAATACGTTTACTAACCTCATACGCGTTTCAACGACAATGTCGCCATCCTCAGTGATGATTGACTACTTACAGTAAATAAACTATAACTGGTTATTAACGTAACCAGAAAATTCGATAGTCTATTCAATTACAAGTATTTTCTTCTTTTTTAATTTTTCTACGGCAAATAGAGCCGGACATATTTAAAAATGCGTGTAGCGATGCACTTAAAATGCATCAACAATGCACTTTTCTCGCGAAGCCGCAGTCTGATTTTGCTGAGAATATTAAATTATTCACACTAAATAAGACGAATAGGTAAATCAAACTACACAATCGTAAGCGTGGGCTATACAAAATTATTATGCTCTGTCCAGTTACCAGGTTGAAAATCCGTATAGGCATAGACCCGGTTATATAATATAGTTTGTTGTTTGTAGACCTAGTGGCACACCGAGGATTTGGCTTTTTAACTTATCACAAATTCTGAAACATTATATATTTTTTAAGTGAATGGTGACGGGTTTGCGTCAGACTAGACAATAGTGAAATATAAACATTCTTTCCCGCTAGATCACCCCGCACTGACCTTGAGTGACGGTCTAGGCAGCACCCCAGCACGCTGCCTTATTAGGGACATGTTATACGAGCGTTGATAGCGCCGCGTTTTCAACGTCGTGTTAACGTCAGTTAATTGGGTAAATGGAACTACCGTGAGCCACGTTATACGAGCCCTATCAACGGTGGAAAATCTGCGTTAACCGGGCGTTGAGCATTGCCAAAGCGGACTGGCGTTAACGACGCGGCGCCATCAACGCCAAACCAAGTTATACGGAGCGCTGTCAACGCGCACTCGCAGCGCAGCTGCCAGAGAGGCTACAATAGTCAGAAATATCGACTTTGTCTTTGTTCTAGTAGTTATTGTTGATTTCACAGTGATTATTGTGTACTTCAAAGTGGCAAAATGTTTGACACGGAAACATTTATTTACGCTATCGAATAGCAGCCACCTCTATATGAAGTTAATTCAAAGGATTATAGCTATAAACAAATTAAAACATTAAGTGAAACTGTTCTGTTACAGCTACGGCTATACTTACACAAGCCGAGTGGAGCGGAATTTTTTAAGAGGTATTTTCTATGTGTATTTAAATGGAAGTGGCTATATCTACACGAGCCAAGTCGACCCTCATGGAGCTGAATTTTTTCCATGCTCTGTGAGCATAACAGAACGGGTCGACTCGGCTCCACTCCGCGCGAGTCGGGCAGATATAGCCACAGGTCCCGACCAGAAAGAACGTTCGGTCTCTTTCCACTGCTCTTCCATGATGATTTTGCAATTCACGTCAGTTGTGACAGTAATAGCAGGAAATCCAGACTAATTGATGGTGAGTGAGGTGGAATGCGGGGCACATGTCGGAACGGTGCGGGTCTGTTAGATTTAGCCACTACTAAGGATTTCCTCGACGAACCAGGTCTGTTCGTTTAAGTGTAGCCAAAGCTTGATACACGATTTGAAAGCACTGGGTGTGTACCCCATCATCTAACCTTTCTCATAAACAATGCCTCATGTGTTTCTATTATTTGTAATACACCTAGACAGCCTAACTGAATGGTGTCCATTTTGGAAGTGAGGGACGTGACGTTGACATGGCCTCAAAAACTCGGTGTTTAACACGGAACCCCCGTTGTCGACTTGGGAATACGCTCGATTTTCGGCGATATCAAAACGGCGCTATCAGCGCTCGTATACCGTCAACTCATGAACCAGATCGCCGGGACGCAAACATCACTGTTAGAAAATCATGATTGCGGAGGGAAGGAATCATATTTATTTAAAAAAAGAACAATTATTTTTTCGTGATCACATCACGAATTTAATCATAAATATAATTTTGAATTGAATATCGACTACGTATTCAACGATCGATTAGTATTAAATAAAATCCACACTTTTAAAAAGACCTTCTGGGGGGGCTGGTCCCGTTCGTCCCCCCCGTCGGTGTGCCACAGTGTAGACCTAAGTAGTTTCTTCGGAAGAACGAAATAAACAAATACGAAATACAATTATTGTAAAACATATAAGTACATTTTCAACGATTTCTAACCTTAAAACATATCATATAGCCTATACATTTCATGTTGGCTTACTAGTGTTAATATATATATTATACTGGAACATGGCTGTGGTCGCTTTCGTTATACAAGACAATGACACTCTACCGGCTGACAAACTTGTTTTGCAAAAAATTCAATAGCAAATTAGTATAAGAAAATGTTTTCTAACCAAAAAACAAGCGACTGACTACTATTTTCAAAAACTGCAATTACTTTATAATTTGTTATTTTTATCTATCACATACAAAATTCCTGCCACTCACCCAAAAACTTTGGCCCTACTGCGCAAACGTCGCAGGACATAGTTCACCTCTATCCCACCATTGTATACAGATCCAAGTGCCTCTATGCTAATCAATCGTCAATTCCGTGAAAATATCGGAGAATACAATAATCTGTTTGCATTTTCTTCTCCGCGAGCATAGAAGTGGAGTCACCGCAGTAGTAGTTGAACGAATTTAGCAGGGAGCGGATCCCTCTAGTTACATATATTATATTATGTAGCCTACTGTATTAATTTTAAACAATCAATTATTTATTTCTTACTGTAAATAAATTTACAGATTTAAATACATATTTGTTATAAAATAATGTGTTTTTTACTAGGTAGGCCTAGTTCTACAACATTTTTTTACATATGGATTGTCCTCGAATTTCGGTTGCCTAATTCCACGGATAATTGAGGAAGTTAACTGTTTAATTTAAAACAGACTTTGCAGGCAAATGATTAAAATGAGTTGTAAGTTTTAAGTTGTTTTGGTGCCTTAGCTTTCTCAGTTCCAATTGAGCACTCGGCTCTGTTTAGTCTGCTCTGGTACAGTGGTTCTACCTTTGATTAATGTCCATAATCAAAGGTGTACAGAGTACAGGCTTGTACCTTTCATAATGGACGTTAAGGGTCTGTTGGATTTGTATCCCATAAGAGCAATGTTAAATTTCAAACCATTTATTTCGTTTATTTTTTTATCATACTACAATTTTTGCAAGGTCTCGTTAAAAGCACAGTCACAATACCGTACGCATTCGTTTCACATTTTTTTTATTTTTTCATTTGTCAAGTAATTATTTTCATTTTTGAAGTACCGAGTTTGAACTTTTTTCTTTACACATAAACAATGTATAATTAAAAGTGAATCGCAAGCCGGATCCGCAATTTTATAAAGAATATTCAGTTTTTCTTTTCAGCACTCAATTACAAAATATGGATTTATAAAATGGTTTGAAATGAGGCAATCTCAGCTGCAAGAAATTGCACTGTTTAGATACGGCTATAGAGAGAAGCGCTTGCGTTTCCAGTTGCTTTCTATTTTACTGGAGCAGACCCTTAAGGGTAAAAAGCCCGGTTAGAGTCTATAATCAAAGCTGGTACTGTACTGGTGGTGGTGGCCTTGGCCTTATAAACCAGGGAAACTAGACCAAAATCACTAAATATTTTTCTACAGCACCGATCGAGATGCGGTTTTCGGCATTGTTTTCGGAGAAGTCTCAGAAAAAAAGTCTACATATCTTTTTGTCCCAAAAAGTGAATCTTGGGCATGCATAAAAAGCATCATTTCCCATAATTTATAAAAATTGTTTGAATTTATGAAAACTTATCAAAATTTGTATACAGGGGTTTTGAAGTTGCAGATTCTGAATCTGCCCTTAAAAAAATGTCCGACCCCTATGGAGGGGCACTTCGGAAAAAATCAAAGGGCTCAGTAAATCACTCGAAAATGTACACTCGGGGTTTATTGGGGTCGTAATTCCGAATCTGCCCTTCAAAAATATGTCCGATCATCCTGGGACCCCCCATGCTGAAAACCGCATTTCGATCGGTGCTGTAGAAAAATATTTAGGATTTATTGTCTAATTTCCCTAGTCTATTAGCATTGTATTTGGATAACCTAATAGAACTCCGATCCAATGCAATATTTTGTTCCACTGGAAATTCGACGATAGTGGCGTTATCTATTGGGGAAACGACGAAAGCTGTATGAAACACCAATGCTACCAATGATTTCTCCCTAGTGCTACCTCTCGGCGCGATCATGTACTATTTTCGCGACAACCTTTTTTCCGGCACACAGTCCCCGTATGAATGCAAGATCTATTTATTATTCATGATCTATAATATTAGACAGCTAAGTCAGCTGTTTGTTCAGCTGCTTCAGCTGTGCTGTGTGTACGCTTAAACCAACACCACCTATAATACTATAATAATACTATAATACTATAATAATAATAATAACCTATAATAATAATGTATTATAGGTGGTATTGCTTAAACTCGGTTGTTGACTTCAAGAAAGAATCGAGTCTCGAGTCATATGTGAAGACGTAAGAGATAGAGATTGATTGATTTAGGACATAGTATTTGGTAATTATTTTGTTTTTAATCTTGACTTGAATATGTCAGGGTTTAGTACAAATGCAGAAACTGCAATAAATAGAAATATTATAATAGATTACCAAAATTGTCTTTGCAATCATGATGAGTTAATAAACAACTACAACTTGAGCTCATGTGTTGAGTGGATTAAAAAACACAATTATTCAAAGGTATGTAGGGCACTGTATACATTTACAAACTGGAACTAAAGGCCTACTGGAGGTTATAAGTTGTTTATTTTTAGGTTGACATTATAGGTAAGATGGCATATACTGTAATTGAGTCTGGTATTCCATGCCTAACCTGCTTATAAATTTTGAATATTTAAACAGTAGGCCTAGGCTATATCAGAATAACCAGCGAAAGTATACATCAACACTCCAGCAAATATGTATGTTTACAAAACTTAATTGATGTTAACAATGTGACTAGTGTCTGTAAGTTAGAATTACAAGCTATTTTTTTATTTCATTTTTAAATTAATAAGTTAGCAGCCTAACCTACAAATCAGCTGGAGTGTTAATGTATACTTTCGCCGAATAACATGTATGTGTAATGTTCGTCATTGCTCTTGTCTGTACTTTGTTTATGTTTAACCAGTAAAGCAATGATTATAGGAGAAATTGAGTTAAAGGTTATGCTTATTGTTTTAGGAAGAAAAGTAGTTTATTGCGTTAGATTTGCAGCAACCTGTTTAGCCGTTTCGGCTGTCTTTTTAATGGGAGCACCTGAAGTATAATTCCGGTAACCTCATACTTAGACCCTAAACGTTTAACCGCACGTGTCCCATTTACTTTACATTGGAAAAGAGGGAGCTTAACTTAGTCGTTATCCAGACCAATTTGTTTTACCTGAGTAGTGGGTAGGATCCCTTCTAAGCTGGTAGGTCCTCCAAATACCTAGGAAAGTAGCGACTACAAAGCAACTTAAGATCGTTTAAATTGGGAGCCAACTTGCTAGTCATTCATAAGAAGACCCAAAAATATGCCGTAGCACTTGAAAGTGTTAATATAATATACGATAGGCTATGTGTATAGCTTTACGAAATGGAATTGAATAGCTGTCATCATGCATAGTAAAATAATTGCATCATTTGTTTTGCGTGTTAATTAAATGCAAATATAAAAATTTATGTTTAGTATGATGATATTTTTATAATTTGTATGCAATTTGTATACATATATTTACAACTATTACACACACATGATATGTGTA
This sequence comes from Philaenus spumarius, assembly GCA_018207615.1. Taxonomy (NCBI): domain Eukaryota; kingdom Metazoa; phylum Arthropoda; class Insecta; order Hemiptera; family Aphrophoridae; genus Philaenus; species Philaenus spumarius. The sequence goes on along the minus strand of JAGFPH010000056.1, from coordinate 188,627 downwards.
GGCTTCATGAAAATTAGAAACAAGCTGTTATAATGGTAAATTAACATCATTTCAAAATTAAATCATATAGAAATTCGTAAAGAAAACATCAAGACAAAATTAATGTAAAGTCAAATTAGAAACCATCCAAAATCTAGTAAGAGTAGGGCTCTTAATAAGTTAGTTCACTTTTTTTAATTTTTTTTGGACATGTGGTCACTTTTTCCCCTTTTTATAAAATGTTTCACTTTTCTTCACTTTTTTTACTAATTTAGTGTTTCAGATATAGGCTACAAACAATTCATTAAGTTCTATTCTATTCACCAATATATTATTTTATGCATATTTGAAAATATTTTGTTTGCAATATTACAGATTGCGTTTTCAATGTTTTTACTTCTAATTAATAAATTAACTGTGCAATAAAGTATTAAAACTATGGGAACTTGCAAATTTCAGAACTTATAGTTGGATAAAAATTATCACAAAGGGTACAGGATAAGTGGTTGGGGAAAAAACATTCAAACGGTGAACTTTTTTGTAAAATCCATGATAAAATTAAACATTCATATGTTAGAATTAGATAGTCAACTAATCAGGAAAAGAATATTCAATGAACAAAAGTGGTCTTAGTTAGAAAAAAGGGTCTTCTAAATTTAGGAATCTGCAATATTCATACCATCCACACAGGGGCGGATCTTGGCATGTGCGATCTGTGCCTCCCCACATGGCACCATCGGTGACGGGGCGCCATGGCGATGGAAAAAAAATTGTGGAACTTGTAATTGGAAAATAAGGAGAATAATAGAAAATTTTATATATTATAACAACAAAAGTGCACCATGCTGCAGAAAACTAAACGTGTTGGGGGTGGGGGGTGCGGCGTATACTTCCGAGAATCCGAGCCGGCCGGAAGAGGAGCGACAGCGAGTCTGTATTTAAAAATAGCTGCATAGTTTCTGCGAAGCGGAGTACAGGGCAGCAGAGTGAGGCTTCCCACTCCGCTGCCCTGAGTGGTGGGGTGGGTATAAAGGAGTATTTCACCCCCACCGGGCCCCATCTGTCACAACACAATTCTATATAACCTCCTCAAATCAGTCATCACACTTTTTAGTAACCACATTATCGGCATAATCGATTGACTGATATGAAAAATAGACCCATTACTGTAAGTTCCAATAATAAATTATTAACATGTCGACAAAAAAAAAGCCTTCGCTACATTTTTATAGAAAAAGAAAGGCTGATATTGAAAACAAGACCAACAACAGGCTAAAGCATTATGCAAATTTTTCCGTGGTGCCTCTGGATCAGCTGATGCTGGAACTGGAACCTCAGATGATGACGTACTTGGATTACAATCTCAAAATGATGAACTTGGATTGCAGATAAGAGAGAATATCATTTCAGTACCTTTAATTGTATACGCTGTTTAGCAAATTACAATACCGGTACTAACTTTGTGTTAAAATTCACCAAAAATATTAAATGAACCCCAATCCAAAAGTGTTCTTTACCTTTTTGTAGAGAAAGGTTCAAAGAATTCATAATATATGCAATTAAAAAATTTATTGATACAAAATTTTAAAAGTTATTAGCTCAAGAATCAAAAAATGTTCAGTAACGAAAGGAAAAGTTCAACTTTAGGCCTACATAACAAGTAGTAAACATTTTTTATAATTTTTGTCATAAGTGTAAAAAAGTTTCGTAATATTTATCGAATCGATTTCAAATTTAGTATTTTAAAAATAACTGTTTTTATGTTCCTACTACAAGGCTGCTAACAAAACATGCCAAGTTTGAAACGTAATTTAGGAATATATATGCTTTGACAAAAGTTGAAATATTATTATAACAAAATGTAGAGAATAAATCAAAGAATTGAACTGTATACTTGTAAATTATCATGAGGCATTGCCCGACACTCTTTTAAAACAGCTGGAAGCCTTTGAATGATATGCAAGGTCAAGGCTATGACAATGGTGCGAACATGAAGGGTAAGCGTGCAGGAGTGCAAAAAAGAATTCTAGATGTGAACCCTCGAGCTTTTTCGTACCTTAAATCACAGTGCTCACACCCTAAATCTTGTTGTAAATGATGCCGCACTATGTTGCATTGATGCTGTGAACTTCTTTGGGACAGTTCAAGATCTCTGCAAGTTTTTTTCTGCGTCAACTCACAGGTGGCCTGTTTTGCAAAACTATGTATCGTCATTGACTTTGAAACCACTTAGTGAAACTCGCTGGGAAAGCAGAATCGATGCAGTAAGTCCTCTTAGGTACCAAGCTGATGAAGTGTATGACTCTATTGGACATATCTGCTGATACGAGAACTGATGTTTTCGGGAAGAATGCAGCTCTTAGCTTGGCCAAAAAAAACTACAAGTTTATCTGTAGTCTTTTGACATGGCACACGATTTTGTTTCGTGTAAATTTGGTGAGTAAACTTTTTCAGAGAAAAGAATTGGACATTACAAAAGCCATTGAGCTTATCAGCCAAGTCACGGAATACTTCAAAGGATTTTAGGAAACACTTTTTGATGCGAGGGAAGTGGCTGAAACTCTAGAAATTTAGCCAACATTTGAAAAACAGGAACAACTTCGCCCAAGAGGGAAAAAAGCAGTTTGATTACGAGTCTTCAGACGAACCAACTACTGATCCAAAGATCGCTTTTAAGAGAGACTTTTATTTTTATGTACTTGACAGAGCAACTTCTTCATTGCAGGAAATGTTTGAACAACTCCGACATCACCAAAATCTTTTTGGATTTATGTATAATGCTTTTGATTATGACGAAATCCAACAAGAGGAGAAAAAAGAATACCTTAAGAAAAAGTGAGCTGAACTTAAAAACACATTAACAGATGGAAATCAATCTGATATAGACGGAAACCAGTTATTCCAAGAACTCCTTATTCGTAAGTCGATTAAGACCAAAATCCGTCCTCTTAAAGATCTCATGGAAATTTTAAATTATTTAACATCTTCCTTATGTGAAAATTTTCCCAATCTTTGTGTAGCCTTAAGAATTGGTCTTCCTGTACCAGTTAATGTCGCACCTGGAGAAAGAAGCTTTTCAAAGCTTAAATTAATCAAACATTTTTTAAGATCTACCTTGAGCCAAGAGCGGCTGTTTGGACTGGCTCTAGTATCAATCGAGTTTGATGTGTTGCAAAACATTAAAATAGATGAGTTAATCAATGACTTTTCTGAAACCAAAGCTCGGAGAGTTTAAAAAAATATTAATAAGGTCAAGCAATGAAATCTCAAATTATATGCAATCAAATTTTGAGTAAAAATAAATTTATAAAATTTTCATTTGAGATGAGTTTTTAAATCTCTTGCCATCTCTTTTAATCCAGTGGATGTATTATTTACAACTTGACAGGTGTTATAAGCAAAATAGAAAACTTTTAATGCTTTTGTTGATGTTATAGTTAAAAACTATTTTCTCACAGTTGAATGAATACCAAGGCACGATCCTTCATTTTACCTTTGCTTATAAAGCAACCTGTACTGTACTTATAAAATCTCAAGACACCCTTTATCGTCTGTTTTCTAACCCCCCTTCCACCAGTTGCTCGGTATGTGTTGGGGCGCCGGAACCATGCTTCGCACAGGGCGCCATTTACCCACGGTCCGCCCCTGCATCCACAATGATTTTATAAAAGGTTTAGAGTAACTTGGTTCGTGAAGATGCTTCAGAACTTATTTTTGCTAAATAACTATAATTTCTTCCATAAATGGCCAATTAGATGGAAAGATTACACAGTGAAATTCAAAGACAAACAGGCACTGTAATTCATAAGTTTATAAAACATTGTCCAAATCGGTGGCTTACTTTACAGAGCAGTGCTGAAAGATTTTTGGAACAATGGGAAGCCACAAAAAAGTAATTTCTAACATACCTGCCAATGCATAGACCAAATTTTATGAAAAGCCCTGCGTATCTGAAAACTGTAAGGTTGCTCAAGAAATCTACAATGAAATAAGAACTTAATTTTGTCCATGTCTAGTTCTCAAATCTTTATTATCATGACAGGCTTCTTCCAAAAAGAAGAACCGTTCATTTATCTATTACATTCTAGGCTGTCTGAGTTAGTCATGAAAATGTTAGGGAGGATTTGCTAATTAGAACTCCTCAAAGATTTTAATCTTGGAAAAATTAATGATGATGATTTTTTAATACTGATAGTCTACTTCCTTTAAAAGAACTCACATTTTCGGATGAAATATCTACAAACTTGAAAAATATTGGGGAGAAGGATACAAGCTTCTTCTGTCAAGTTCAAAAACTTTTTTTAAGCTATTATTTAGCATGTTGTTAACAAATCATCTGTTACAAATTCCTTGCTTAAGAGATTATCATGTTTAGATCTCAACTAGGGGCTCTGCCCCTGGACGCTTCGCGTCCCAACCCCGCCTCGGCCATGGCTGCTTCCCTTTGCTCGCAGTTGGAAAATTCGCTAAAGAATCTTGTTAATCTTTGGCTCGTTTGTACATAGGTGACCGAGCACAAATCAGCTGTTTTATTTGGCAGCTGACTCAAACTCATTAAACATTATCTCCATAAGATTAACATGGGAAATTTGAACGATTGTTTGGCGGAGCTCCTTCTTAGGTTAATAGCGGCTAAAGGGATGATTGGATCTTGAATCTGACAGAAAATCTCTTCTATGAAATTTAATTTTCTACAACTTTTGTATTTAACATTTTTGCTATCTCTTACCGTTTTCTTAGAAAATGCGCTCAAAGTGAAAAAATTTAAAAAATCTAAAAAATCTTTCCCGCCCAAAAGGTGCTTGCAAAATTAAAAAATGTTAACTTCTGGCAATTTTCCCAAAAGTTTCTCGTCAAGAGCTTTAATTCAAGTATAAGGTTGAGGGGGGTCCGATTACGGGAAGTGCCTAATAATTAATGTCAATGAATCAGTGTTACCCTCTAGCTTTATATAAGTAGATGAAGGGCTATTTTATTTCATTTTTTATTGGCACAAAAACGTTCTACAAAGAACAGGTGCTTCGTCATTACAAATATCTTAATAAACTAACAATACAAAAGTCAACAAGCATACATAGGTCTCCTTAATTAAAATTCAATTAAAACAAAAAACAAAATTAAAATAAAGTTGTCAAAGTATAGTTGAAATTGCTAGGGCCATCCCATGGCAAGTCCAAACAAATATTCTCCTGGATGAGTGAAAACTTCTTCAATTAGAAAAAATATGAATTAAAAATACCAAGAAACTCCATACATAGTCTCAGTTTTTTTTTTTTCAAATCTTACTTCACTGGAATAACTGCTAGATTTTTAACAGTTGAAAAAGTTTTCAAAGCTTCATTATGCCTGTCACGTGGCTGCTGATGTGGAAGAGGATTTTCCACTTCAGGTAGAACCCTTACTAATGATAGAGCATCTATGTCTTGAAGAACCTTAAATATGTTTTTTTTATGTTTGTCCAGCGATTACTCCGAAACTAATGAACCGATTTCGATAATTTTTTTTAAATGAAAGGATAATCCTCTGGTGGTCCCACTCCAGTTTTGTAAGGATCGGCCCAGAACTTAGATAATATTTGCCAATACTTCATTTTTGCACAAGAGAGCGGGAAATTTTAATTTTCAATTAGAAATCATTATATGTTTTTATGTTTGTCCTGCAATTATTTCGGAACTAATGAACCGATTTCGATAAATCTTTTTGAAGTGAAAACTTCTATTGACCCATTGGACACTTTTATGCATGGGTATCTAAACGAAATCTCGCATCACGAATCCATTCAATTTTTCTCTAGTGCAATAGATTACTGGTTTATAGCTGTCGTACCAGCTTAGTTCAGGTAAATAAGTGAAACTTTTTTATAACAGTCGTACCCGACTTCGTTCATATAAATAATTAAACAATTTTATAGATGTCATACCTAACTTAGTTCAGGTGAATAAGTGAAACTTTTTTATAGCTGTCATACCCGGCTTCCATCATGTAAATAAGGAACAGATGTTTATATTTGTCATACCAAATTTTGTATAGCTGTTGTATCCATCTTAGGTCAGGGGAAAACTTCTCAAGTTTGTATAGGATATCCATAATGTGTGAGAATGAAACATTCTGTCTCCTTTCTCGTGTTTTAACACACATTTTAATATGCACCATAGTTATTTATATAACAGTTTCGGGGTGGCGGGAAAAATTCATAAACACCTTTTTCGAAATAGGCTACAAATTTTCTTTAATTATCTCCACATAGCTCAAAAAAATCAAAAATGTTTGAAAAAAATAAACCAACTTAAAAAAACAGAAATGCAGAAGCTAAAAAGTAAAATAAAAACATTGGGTGTGCTTAAGACCACACATTGGAAGTGATAACTTCTATGACCGATTTATATTTTTATCAGTATTAATATTATAGGAGAATAAGGGTCAACAAATTACACAAGTCAATATATTATATCATATTTTGAAATTGCATAATTAATTATTCAAATGACAAATTATTTTTAACTCCTAATCATTGTAAGTAAGTAATTTTCAGTTATCAGTAAATCTGCAGAACATTATATTTAATATATTTTCTCACATTATAATTACACATTTTTATTCCATTTTAACCGTGTACTTATATACAATCTAATTTTATCAAATTATAAATAATCAATATGAAAATTTACCATATTCTATTTGTTTAAATCATAATAGAGTAAAGTCTTTAGCTTTGACTAAAAAAATGTAATGTGGTTTTAAACTTCTTAAAGTTTATAAGAAATTGTAGAAATTTTCAAAATTGTTAATTATTTAAAATTGTTAATTATCTTAAAAGTGTTAATTTCTCAAAAAATAATATGATTTCCTTTCTGCCTATCAGATTTTAAAATGCGCAATCAAAGATTACAGTATAAATTTTCTATTTAAAAAAGTTATAGAAAAGTTTTGGAAAAATTCTCAAATAATAATAAATATAATTGTAACTGTCAATGTACTTACCGACTTTCTGTATTAACGAATCTAACAAAGAAAATTCAACACTCTTATCTATATCATGAGTCACTTTCTATGAGTATAGTAATATACGTGAAAAGAGGTGACGATCATTTATAACAGAAATTTTAGTACTAGGTATTACAAAATAAAACAATGATTTTAAGTTATATTTTGGACTTATTCAAGATGTTAATTTATTCAAATTATTCTAAAAGTATTCACACGGCCAAATAAAAACCGTTAAAACTCTCACCGATGTACAATATACTCTCTCTCCACGCTCTGACTTGTGTCTACGCAAAAAGTTGCATGACGCGAGATTTCAGAACCATAGACAAGGGAAAGTGACCAACGTGCCAATAGAAGTTGTCACTTCAATAATTTGTATATTGAACAAACGTAATTTATTCAAAGCCGATACAACAAAATTTTTGAAGTCGGCGCCAAATTTACCTAAGTTTTTACCTAAACCTGAACTAAACCTATTTGGTTTATAGGGTTTTAGTTTTTTTAATTAAATTAAACTACTCCTAATACAAGTATTTTTTCATAATTTTTTTTATAGATAACCTAAATTAGGTTCACAAATATGTACATATATTGTAATTAATTTTTTATGTAAAAATACTTGTAGGTTTTAATTTGATTCGTATTCTAATCAAATGTAAAAGTAAACTCCCAAATCTTTTTAAATAACCTCAACAAATGTCCTAAAATGGTACAAATACAAATTGGAAAATTTGTATTCTACGACGCTGAATATTGTATATTAGACAGTATCATTTATACACCAACAGAATATAGACTATACTAAACAAATCTCAAAATTATAAATGAGTAAATATAGCCTACACTTATCTTATAACATTAAAATTATTTAAATTTTGCTGTAAATCTACAAATAAATAGAAATTATATGGGAACTACCTACTTACCCTCTTTTGATTTAAAAATGGTTAACCTCTATTATGAAATTATATTAAAACACCGATATTTACGATTAAATAATTCTATCAACTTTAAAAATTAAATGTAAACTACTTTTACACTCTGCACAATAAATTTAACTATTGTTAAATGGTGTCAGAATGATATTCTAGGTAGCGCACCTTACAAGACAATAATTTACAAAAAAAAAAACATTTATTTACTGAAACTAGTAAGCCCCCATGAATAATCACAGGCAGATTAGATACACTACGAAATACATCATTTAATTACAAAAGAATATATTAAAAAACAAAATATTTATCTAGGCCAACCTATACTGAGAGGATTTTTAGCTTGGTAAATGTGTACAATTATAAGATTACAAAACTGTAGGCCTATTTAAGTTTACATTAGGTTTAGGCCTAGGTTAAAATTTAGGTAAATATGGCACTGACTTCAAAAATTTTGTTGTAAAGGCTGTGAACAAATTATGTTTGTTCATATTACAAATTATTTTTTAGTTTCTGCATGGGAACGATTTTTTCTTTGTTTAGACATTATATTGTCTTGTATATTTCAATCTTTGCTACTTATCTAAATATAAGCTATAATACTTTTGATTTTTTATAATCTATACATATAAATAAAATTGGAGTGTCTGTGATTTCAAAATATAAGTTTTTTTCTAATCTCATATGGTTATTCACACGTTACCAAAACCTAAACACCCATTTATAAATTTGTTGTCAGTCTGTTTGTTTGGCCGGGCTAACCTCCTGAATGGCTGAACCGATTTGACAAAACTTTAATATTAACATTTAGAAGACTATTCAGAGAATATTTTAGGCTACTTTTTATTCTGAAAATATATAAAATTCCTGTTAAAAAATGGAAACAATATGGACAAAATTGGGGATTTTATAGACAAATTAATGTTGGTGATATTACGTGTCTATTTCAATCTCTGTCTTACATTTTGTACAATTCACAACTACCCCCACTACCCAACTTATTTCTAAGTGCTTCTGTCCTAATCAATCATCATTTCCGTTCAATAATATGTTCGCATTGGTATCACCAATTTTTTCTTTTTTTTTTCTTTTACAAACTGTTACAAGCCCTGAGTAAGAGATAACAGTAAGCTCAATTTCCCGTAATAATTTTGTAAAATTAATCATGAAAATATTTAGGCTTATAGTAATAAAAGAATCAAATGTAGGCTATTATGTAAATCAGCTTAATTTAAAGTAACATTTCATTAGCAAATATGAAACATCTATAAAAGTATAAAGACAATATTAGAAACCATTTGCTCAGCAACTTCCCATATAACATATTATACTATAACCGGAATTTCATTCATTGCCAACCTATTTGTGTACGGGTATGGGATAGTATTTTATCAATGAACAAAAACAGATTCAATTCAATTGCAACATAAATAAAGTCAAAGTAATATTATTTGTTAAGAAATCCCCTGTGGAAACCGAAGAATCGATATTAGTTTAAATTATTAAGAATAATTTCATCTTAGAATTTATGTGTATCTTTAAAAAAATATTTGAATTTTGATAATGTTAATTTTAATGCCAAATTATGTTAATTATAATCTCAAGCCCAAAAGACAAGGTATATGACACAGTTTTTCTAGAATGTTTAACAAAACATAAGTAAACAATTAAAATGGACCACAATCCTTATACAATATTATTTCTAAAAGGTGTTTTTTTGTCGCTAACCGTTATCTCCCTTAATTCTTCATCAAAATTAATTATGCAAGCATCATTTTAAAGCTTATGTTACCCGCTATTGACGAAAAATAGACAAACTGCTTAAAATGCATGTTTTCGTTACAAAAATTGATTTAAAAAACTTTTATATTATACTTCATAGGGTTCCTAATGAAAGGCGCCATCTATTAACAGTCTGTTTAACTAACTGACAGCTGTTAGATTGTTTACATTCTACATGCAAGTGTAATCTATCACTCAAATTAAACCAACAAAAACTTAAATAAATGAATGTAATTTACTCTATTAAATTAGGTAAGTACTCCTAACTTGAGAAATATTAACACGGGTCAGCTAGTAGATATTTATTTTCAAATGTAAAATTTTTACACTGTCATTTTTTAAATTGGGTGTAAGGGGGATAAGGCTCAATACTTACCTGATAGGTGACAATAGAGTCTAAACTCTCTATTCCAAATGCGTGAAGTAAAATACAGATGACACGACGAATACACTGTAAATACCTCTCATTCAACCACGGACTGTCCTATATTCTTTGTTTTTCACAATAATTCTCTTACATGCAATTATTCTTTATCATATTTATCTCTGTTATTCATCTCTTAACTATTTTACTTTGATGAAACATTTTTGTTGTTTGATTTCAGATATGTCTTCAGTTTCCAGATGCTTTACTAGTAGATTCAGTGGCTATTTCTCTTTGGTTAGAAAATCAGATTGCTCACAAAGTTTTTATACTAGGAGACACATCTTATGGAAGGTAATTTAAGGTAATTTTTATTAATTCAAATTATTTTTTTATTAAGTTTTAGACATTAATTCACGTTTCTTTCCATTACAGTTGTTGTGTAGATGAGATTGCTGCTGAACATATTAATTCAGATGCTATTATTCATTTTGGACATGCTTGTCTCAGTCCTACCACCAGGTTACCAGTACTATATATTTATCCTAAACTTCTATTTTCTGTACCTCATTTTATATCAGAACTGAAACATCATTGTCAGGAGCGTACTGAGCAAGTTTTACTTCTTTACGATGTGGAATACGAACACTGTATAGGTAGGTTTTCCTAATGTACTTGTAATAATTATATTTACGCATATGGTAACTCTAAAAGAGTACTGAATTAACATTTTGTATTCTATCTGGTGTTAAAGTGTCAAACATATATCACTAACAATTATGTTGCCAACCTGAAAACTATATTCCCTTCTCTAAAATCCAGCCTTTATTGTTTTCTTAGAGTACTTTTTGTAAGTTAATACAATAATTTTATTCTTTTAGTTCTACTTAGCTGCTTGGTAAAAATAGTGTACCTATGTAAATGTTTCTACATTTCTTAAAAATATTCTTTTTATATGATAACTAGCTGACCCGGCAATGTTTCGCTATTGCTTAATTTGAAACTTTGAAAGACTGTAATTCGTATCCCTGAGGGCCGATGTAAATTATAATGGGATTCTGCTCATTGCTTGATTTACCTAACCTAAAATTATATTCAGTCTTTGATCCAAATCAGTTGTTGATCAAAATCAGCTGTTGATCAAAATCAGCTGTTTTAAGCTTTTCATACGAACAGCTGTTTCTGATAAAATCAAAAGAAATATTTCTTCTTCTTCCTTAAGATTGACCTTCCATAAGATTAACATTGAAACTTTGAGGGCCACTGGGGCGTAGCCCTAGTGTCCTAGGACTTTGGTAAATGGCCTAAAACCTTCCCAGGGTTAACCTGTGTTACTATGCAAAATTTCAAAGCAATCGGATGGACTGTTTGGTAACGCATAAAGGACAAACGTACAAACATACATTGAATTTTATATATATAGATAATTATTACCAAACTTATTAATTTATTATCATTAAATCACTAATTATTAAATTTTAACATACACTAAAAATGTAACTTATAGTTAATGAATTGCCACTTAATGAGGACATCCTGTAGAAGGGCCAATGTATCCTTTAGCGCTTTGCTGATTCTCTTGTCTTCTCATGTAGATTACTGTTTAGTTCATAGTTTACGTACTTTATTACCATGTACTATTAATTCAAATTTCTTCAGCTATTTTTTACGTATCCTAAATGTTAGTAGTCCAACAGAAAGGTTACATGTTAGTATGTTTTTCTTTATTGGTTATTCAACCAGGTTAACTAAAAACTATGGGTCTGCAAGTACCCGAATTTTCGGGTTTCAGGCGGGTTTTTTTCACTAAATTAACCCTGAGGGTCGGGCAGGTCCGAAATATACGTTAAAATATGGTCCAGTATATTGGCTATACCCGATAAATTTGTGTAGTGAGGAATTCAGTCCCGATAAATTCGGGTAGTGAGGAATTCAATACAATATTTCAATTTTCTTATAGGTAAAAAGCAAAAATGAATTGATAAAAGATATTTCAATATATAAAAATTAAGACACTGTGTCAACAATTGAAACTTGGAAAATTATCCAACCTTCTTGATTCATATTATAATCACAACAAACGATCTCGACTCGACAAATGAAAGAAAAATATGGAATCAAACCGTCACGTTGGTTAAAACAGTTAGACAACTGTTGTTTACTTCAAGTCACACAGAAAACATTATTATTCAGTTATAAGTTTGTAACCATCACTGATGATGATGACCTAGTCATAGAAACGCGTTTAAAGTATTAAACGTTTTTTATGAGAAACTGTGTTCTGTTTTTTTTTTATATAGTGCTGTTATTCTGATGAAATAAAGTCAAAAACCGAAACAGTAAAGACACGTCTTGTGTTTTATGTGAGACATGACTATAATAATATCGTCTTGCATAATCTGTGCGTATGCCTACTAGTCCAGTATATTATTATCTCTATTGTATAATTTGTCTTTGGAATTGACTAACCGATAATTTCCCTCGAATTTTTATGAGAAAATCTTTTTTCTGGCAACTGATACTGCAATATGATATTCTTTTAGCTTTCTAAACTAAGGCCAACATTTCGAATTGCATATAAGCATGTACCAGAAATGAAATGCAAAGCCGAAATGTCAACATTAATTTTACCCGATCGATGTAAAAGTTTTCGGCGGAAAGGTTCTTAGTCATAACAGTTCACTTTTGTTTTACTCTGTTTAGTAGTCTGTATTTTGTGATTCCGTGTTGGATGAGGTTATAATGAATTGTATTGTATTATAATTGTAATTTCTAAATATAACATCATCAGTTGCTTTGAGTTTTCGTTTACTACCCGATCAGACTCAGGTGAAAAATTTCACTACCCGACCCGACCGAAAAATTTCACTACCCGACCAGACTCGGGTGAAATATTTCACTACCCGACCAGACTCGGGTGAAATATTTCACTACCCGACCCGAGTAAAAAATTATAATACCCGAACCGATCAAAAAATTTCACTACCCGACCCGAACCAAAAAATCACTACCCGCAGACCCCTCCTAAAAACCACTTATTTAAGATAAACCCTTTACTAATACATAGAGAAACATTGGCTATGCTCCACCACATTTTACAAATAGGAAACAAGTTTGTTAAACTTTCGGAATGGTAAAGAGTAAAAATCACACTTTTTGGTTTTTAATAAATACAAATCAGTTAAGATAGCTGTTTGAAAACTGTCACACTTGCACAACATGTGCTTTAACAACTTTTATTACTTAGCCATCAGATGTGATTGTTTAAAGTTTATGAATGAAATAAAGGTCTGTTTATAAGTTATGTACGTTTCCATAGGTTATATTTTTTATATATTGATTTTTACTTAAACTTGTGATTTTCTACAAGTAACTAGCATTGAATTTTATATATTACATTTAGGGGTTATGGTATATAGGCCTATAGGCTACATGCTAATTTGTACCATTATAATAAAATTGTCGGTGTTCACAAATTTTATCATGTCTGTTAACTAGTTTTAGTAGCATGTTGTAAATTATTTGTTGTACTTGTGTGCTTGTGTGTGTTGTGCTTCAACCGTTCATTAATTGAATGCTCTTGATCTTCAAGCGATGATGACCGCTCAGGGTTTTCGCCTTTAACAAACAAACAAAATAGTTTTCAAGTACAGTAGAGTTCCGCTATTCCGAAAATCTGCCTATTCCAGAGTACAGAAAAAATATGGATTTTTTAACATAAAAACAGGAGAAATTAAAAAGACATTCGTGAAAAAACGTACATTTATTGTTATACAAATAAAATAAATAGAGACACACATAGAGCCTAAGCTTGATGAAAATGCCTAAAACCAAATTAGAATGAAAGCTGGTTTTGTTTCCTTCACGTTTTTGATCCGTTTTGCGAGAAGGAAGCTAAGGTAACAAGCGTCAGGTGAAACGGATATCGGGTCCGTCAGAAAGAAGGAAGGATTAGATACAACAGCTAGGCACTAGTGGTGTTGTTGCCACCTGCCTATTGCGTTCATCCGTTTTTCTTCTCCGCTGTCACTATCTCAAAGGAATTTAATTTTTTTCTCGATCTTTTTTCAAGACGATGCGGTACTAACGGACAGACTGCGGGATGGCAAAACGGACAGTTCAAACAACCTATTATACCATCCCTTCCATTTTTAGAATAAAACGGAATCGTAATGCATCGGAAGGAAAAAACGGATGGTGTAAACCTACACTAAGGTGAGGTCAAGAGCATTTGCCGTCTATGTATGATATGAGTTGAGTTTGAGCGTTCACCTCCTCCTCGCTTTCCTCCGAGCCGATCAACGCTGTATGGAACTGACACTAGCAGATGTCCCCGCACTTAATTTACACCTTAACAAGTCAATACTTTGATATTAATGAAATCCGCCTATTCCCAATTCCCGCTAAACCAAACAGTGTTCGGTCCCAATTAGTTCAGAATAGTGGGACTCTACTGTATGTATAATATTAATTTATACATGATTGTTTGCCTCCTGAAATGTAATTAGTAATAAACTAGGTTACGTACCTTGCGTACCGTCAACAGTTCTGTCCTTTAATTGGCGACGACC
>JAGFPH010000056.1:141882-173612 GCA_018207615.1 Philaenus spumarius | reverse complement strand
GGTCGTCGCCAATTAAAGGACAGAACTGTTGACGGTACGCAAGGTACATAACCTAGTTTATTTATAATATTAAATTAGTGATGTAAAGTGATTAAATTGAATGAGTTTAAAAAACATTTAGATTTGGCGAGATAAAATGAAAAGATTATCAGAAGTTTTTTAATTTTAATTATTTGTAGCTGCTTTTCTAGCGTGTCTTATAGTCTGTATGAACTAACAAGATAAACGATACTAAACAAGGGCAAGTTTGATAAAAAACAAACAACATTGAGGTAATAAGAAATATTGATAGTCTGTTTAAAGCTTGTAATAATAAAGTTGGTTTTCTGTAACAATATGACAATGAAATTACATTATATATTACAAAAATAATAAATATTAACTATATACATTAACTACTGTACTAAAATATTATAGGCATAATACAAATAATATTTTACAAACTATTATAAGAATATTCTAGACTATAGATTATGTTTAGATGAATATGGGGCCAGGGTAGTTTTCATTAGTGCAGTTGTTGATTCCAGCGAGGGGTCATCTCGTACTGTGAATCTGCAAGTAAAGAAGGGCTATACAACATGTCAATTAAATTTAATAGTTCATATTTTTTTAGAAAAAATCAATAATGAAAATGTTTTGATTGAGTTAAAAAAATAGGACATGGTAACTTACCATTTAGAGTTTTATTACTTATTATTTATTACTTGATAGTTAATATTTGTACCATTCCTTTTGGGCTAGTTCCAAAAGTGTATGGATCTATACAGGATGATTCTGTAAAGTGTAGCGGGCTATGCAGATTCATATTCTACATGCAAAAATAAGTCGAAAATGTGGTATAACATTTTTTTGATTTCTTCTTAGTTTAGCCTTAATCCGCCGTTTTGTTTTTTTACAAAAACTCACTTTAACTCTGGAAATAGATAAGATATCGAGTTCAAATGTGGAATAAGCATTTTATATGTTACGATTAACAAGTGTACCAAACACAAAGAATTAATTTTTATAATTTTCAAAATGGCGGCCGTTACAAATTTTTAACGTGGAATATTTTGAAAACCGTTAACATTACAAAAAATGTACAAGAGACAAAATATTTTCCGTTTTTAACGACAGACAAAATGCTGTTTCTTTTTTGTAGTTTCAGTAGGTCAAAGGAAACCTTAGTTATTTTGTTTTTTTTTTTAATAATTAATACAGTAGAATCCCTCTTAACCGGTCTGGTCGGGACCGAGACCCTGGCCGGTTACGAGTTTGGCCGGTTGATCCGAGGTTCCCGTGAAAAATAGATGTTTGTTCAAAAATAACCTGCAATACATATTTCATAAATAACCAAGCAAATAAAATGTTATTGCAACTCATTTTATTGTATGTACTGTACATACATAAGCAAATAAAAACCAACAAATTAAACATTTTTACTTACATAAAGTTCTCACGAAATTCCATAAAGGTTCCGACAAAGCAACAGACGAAGAAAGAGAAACAAAGTATGCCGCTTTGTGCATTGATTCTAAGAATAAATACAGTTGCCGCGGAAGCAAAATTTGATTCCCCTCTTGCTTCCGCGGCAACTGTATTTTTTCTTTGAATCAATTGACAAAGCGGCATCCTTTGTTTCTTTTTTACGCCCCTCCTGCCCTGTTCCCCTGCCACAACACCCCCCTGTTCCCCTGTCGCACACCTAACGTTGCGTCACCCCGCTTTATTTCCTAGGAAATGTCCGTCAAACAATCAATGTTTGAGACTTCGGGCAGCTAATATATTTGACTCTGTTGTTCCTTGGGATAGGCCGGTTAATCCGAGGACCGGTTGATCCGAGGCCGGTTAAGTGGGGTTCTACTGTAACTCAAAAGCCCTTGAAGATATTTCTATGAAACTTGGTATACACTTTAACTCTATGGCTATAAACATTTTCCAAAAATATCTTTGATCAGACTCATCAAATTTCAAAATGGCGACAGCCAAATTAAAATTTTTAAATGGCCGCCATTTTGATATTTATTAACCAATTTTTCCGATTAAAGTATCGTTCGATTTGAAATGAAAAGGGCTTCAAATTTAGTGTCTAGTAAAATTTTGTTTTAGTAGCTGGTTTTCATGGAATTTGACTTTAAAAATTTTAAATGACCTGATTATGTTTAGCGAACGGTACATTTTATACCTTAGAATCCGAGTATATATATCAAAATAAATTAAAGATTTGTATCATACCTGATTACTCCAGAGGTGCCACTCCCATGTCAGGATCGTCGTCACTATCGAAATCACTACCATCCGAGTCACCAGGTGCCTAAGTAATGACTAATTCTTGGACACTAATGTCGTCAAGTCCCTCTCTTGTCCAATTGACATCGATATTCTTTTTTACATGCTGTACACATCTTTTCCAGTCATCCTGGGTGAAAGAGCTCGCTGCTTCCATAAACAAATCTTGAATGTCATTCAGTTTAAAGGTAGTATTTCGTGCAGCAACAAACCGTTTAAATTTACCCATGCTAGTTCAATCGGATTGTAGTGGCAGTGGTATGGTGGAAGACGTACAACTTTGAACCCAAGCTGAGAGGCTTTCTTGTCGATTTTGTAACTTACGACTTGAGACTTGTGCAGCTTTACCAGATCGTATAACTCCGGTTTCGCAGGTCTGCCGAGAAGGAGATGTTACGAGTTTTTAGCCATTCTTCCATTTCACACTTCCTTGAGCCAGACGTTGGCACTTTATTTGCTATTCGGGAATGATATGCACTATCCATCACAATAGTTAAACCATATTCGGTGGCATATTCGAAAATACAAATTTACACAAAAAAAATTATTTAACACGATGTTACTCTGGATAACACTACTGTGAACTGAATACTACCCTCATCCCTTGACACTCATTACTTGTTAATTACTCATTTCTTGGAAGCATATTACATTATTTACATAACTTGTCGATTACCCATTTTTTGAAAGCATATTACAGTATTTACAGCCACCCTGAGTCAGACTTCTGCTGCGGAAGTCCAATGTACCAAGTGGCGACACTCGTTACATGAAAACCATGTGACTTGTAAACAATATTGAAATATTATTTTTGTAATATGTAATGTAATTTCATTGTCATATTGTTACAGAAAACCAACTTTATTATTACAAGCTTTAAACAGACTATATATATTTCTTATTACCTCAATATTGTTTGTTTTTTATCAAATTTGTCCTTGTTTAGTATCGTTGATCTTATTTTTGTATGTACTTCTCAAATTTTTGATCAAATTTCGGAAATTATGATTCAGGTAAAAAAGTTACTTAAGCTAGTGGGGAAGCTAAAAGGTGACTAATTAGGAAAACAGCTGCGGGCGTCGGTGAATTACCCGGGCCTGTCTCAGGTAGACCGAGGGTCAGGAGACAGGTTAGTTCATACAGACTATAATTGTGATTAAACTGACTATGCGTTATACTTCTTTCTATTCTATACTTACCCATAATAATGTGACTAAAAGTAGTTTTGAGATTTACGTTTTCAGTATTATTGTATTTTTTTATATAAAACAGATGAAATTAAAGGGAAACTGCAAGACATAAAAGAAAGAGTGATAATATCAGAACTATGTTCATCACAAGACCACGTCACGCCTTGTTGCCTTGATTGTTGTTTAATTAATGGGCGGACTCAACATCAGACTGTTAAGTTGGGAAGAGCTTACTGTAGTCTTGGGCCAAAGACAAATGTTATTTACATTGGCAAAAAAGATTCTCGAACTTTAGAAAATTTTGTCATGTCTCTAAAAGGTTAGTGGAATATTGCAGTTGTGTGTAGTAATTAAGTTTAGACATTCTTATCTAGTGTTAGGTCAAAGCAGCAGTTAATATTGATAACATACAGATACTAAAACAATTTCACTTTTCCATTTCTACCGAAGGTATAAAAAATATGCAACTTTTCAGTTCAAACCTCATGACTTCAGGTTAACTATGATGAGGTGATTCAATTTGATAACCAATTACATGTGTTCTGTAATTTTTTACATTTTTTGCCATTTACTTAATGGGTAGGAATTAATTATGTTTTATAATGTTTTGCGGAAGATGACATACGTTTACCACTTTTTTATCATTTCAAATATAATAAAACCTGCAATTGAAACTCTTGACTAAAATTAGTACAAAGCAGAATTTAATTTTTTTTTTACATTTTAAATCTTTATATTTATACTTAGTATTCCCTCCTTTCAAATTTGAAAAGGATCATTTTTGAAAATTATTTATTTACCGTAAAAACATTAATTACGGTTTTGTTCATTAAGCTTTATTAAGAATAAGATTTAAGTCATGGATGTGACTTACAAGTCTAACTTTATTCTGTATCAAGCCTTCTGCATGCATTAAACATTAGCCTAAAGAGGAGTATTACAACAAATTATAAGAGATTACCACTAAAAACCACCTTAATTTAATCCTATCTATTTTATATGTAACAACTTTTCTCCACTGCAACACAGTTATTTCATAAAAGTAGCGCAATATAGATTTATTGTGTTATGCAAAAGAATCAAATGTGTAAGTCAGCTTAATATAAAGTAATATTTTTTCATTTTCAAACATGAAAAATCTGTAACAGTATAAAGACAATCTTAGAAAACCATTGTTATTCAACAACCCAAACATGTACTACAAACAGAATGTCATTCATTGCCAACCTATTATTTGTGTATGGGATAGTATTTTACATTGAACAAAAACAGATTCAATTCAATTATAACATAAATAAAGTGAAAGTCATATTTGTTCAAAAATCCCACGTGAAAAACAAAAAAAAGTCGATATTAGATTAAATTATTTAGAATAACTTAATTTTAGAATTATTGTATATGTACCATAATATTATTTTTTTAAATAATTTTAATTTTGACAATGTTAATGTAAGAAAAATTGGGTCTGCGTCGGACCAAACGGTGGAAGTTATACTTCTTTGGCCAGTATATTCGTATACTTTCCTATAATTTTTTAAGAAAAAAATTTCCCATTTGGGGATCGAACCAGGGATTCTAGCGTGGAAGTCGAGTGCGTTAACCACTCACCCACCGAGACTCTTGAGGTATCTCTTGTAGAGAAAAGGTATAAAACGGCACTTTCCGGATTTTACTCCTAACGCATGACGCGGTTTCTCGACCGACACCCCGTCCCGATTACAACGGGCGCAAAGAAGTATTTCAAAAATTAAATTACAACTTTGCCATGTTAAGTATAATCTCAAACCTAAAAGACAAGGTATTGGTTTGTCTAAAATAAGTAAACAACAAAATAGGTAAACAAACATAAGTAAACAATTAAAGTGCACCACGATAGAAATTTATTTTCAAATGCAAAATTAGTATCAAATCCAATTTAAAGTACAGAATATTTTTTATGATGATGTAGTAGTACTAGACCAAACAACTAATGAGAGCAGAGCTCGAACAGACCATAGAAGACTTCCTTTCTTAATAATTAACTATACATTTTGGAGAACTAAAGCTAATAATTATTGATATGAAATAAATTCAGTGAACTTTTAAACTAACTATAAATAATTAGAACAATTTCATCTATTTAAAAAGTATCTACCACAAATTTTTAAATCTCGAACTTTTAATTTGAATTAATACTAAATGCGCTAACACCTAATTATTATAGCTAGCACGATTATCCCTCTCTGAGATGTACATATGATTTAAAGAGCTCAAACTCAATCGCAAGTAATCTGTGGCAAACTCAAATTAAACTTTATAACCGTTTCAAGTATCCTTATTGCAATGAATCAAACTAAAGACTTTTGAGAAATGAATTATTTTATTGTTTTAAATCAATGTATTGTAACTTGTAACTTATCTTAACACCACCTAGGTTTTTCGCCTTTAAATAAAAAATAAAAAATACTTATCTTAACCCGAAACCTATATTATTAAATGTGTAGCCTATTAGATTCAAATGTAAGTTTTCCTACTTACAGAATATTTCTCTTTAGTTGTGAAAGTTATTGATTTCAAATTTTTTTAAAAATAATTAGTTAAAATAAAACAAAGACAAGATTGTCCTTCTTTTTTTAAACTAAAGTATCAATGAACTAGGTGAAAAGCTATTTTAAGTTGTGTTAATTTTGAAATAAAAGTCCCAATAATAGGTATCTATTATTAAAATTGCTTAAAAGAAATAATTGAATTTGTTTTGTAGGTGTTAATGTGCATGCATATTATGGACAATCATTAGTACCAGTCAATGTAACAAAAAATATACGAAGACGTCTGTACTTGTCTGAACGAGTTAAAGATGCTAAAACTATTGGCATCTTGATAGCAACCTTAGGCATCACTCATTACCTGAAAGCAGTCGAATCTATACGTAAACTTGTGACTAGAAGGGGAAAGAAGTGTTACATCATTTCTGTAGGCAAACCTTCCGTTGCTAAACTTGCAAATTTTCCAGAGGTAAATATTTATTTGAAACATCACTTGTTAGAATTATTTATATTTGATCAATATACCTTTACAATCCTTTTTGCCTCCTCTCCAATGTGTCAGGTTATTTCACTAACAATGTTCAAAAGTAACATGTATAAAATAAATCAGTTGATATGAGTTAGATCATTAACATTACTGCAAGAGAATATGTGTTGGTTTTATTATTATTAGAATAACTTTTATGTGTGCCTAAATGTTTATGTATTTATCCTTTTAATTTATTCAAGAAAACTTGTTGTATTACTTGATCAGTTGATGTTATATCAATTTACTTGTCCACTTATGATACAGAAACTAAATTATGAGGAAAACCTGGAAAAGTAAGAGATTTTTTAGTCAAAGTTTGTAGGCAATAACCTCCTTTGTTGTAGAATGACTTCCTTGATACACCCTACTCCCCTGGTAATTACCTACTCATTAACTAAGTAGTTATTAGGAGGATAGGATGTTCTGTTAATTTACAATCATTATACTTCTAATGCTATATTTTAAATTTTGAAGTATATTAACAGTTTAAATAATTATATTGATAGAATATAATTTGAACATGGAATCTTACAATTAATACATTTATTAACTCAAATGTGTTTCAATGATAAAGTTACCATCTGTAACGCAATCGACTAAATTTTTAACCTGACACTTATAGGGTTAAAAATCAAACCTAACCAAATTAAAATTTATATAAAAAGTAACTTATTGCTATAAGCTCAAACAAATTTCATGAATTTAGTATTTACTTTTCTTTAAAAACTTATTGTAATACTTGCAAGTTTTCTGGAGGGGTCCATATACAAATGTCCACTGTTCTATTGTAAAACTTCACTGTACTTGCTCAATGTACTGCAACACCATATTGATAAATAACATAATTTATAATAATAACATAATAATAACATAATAAATAATATAATTATTAAATATTACCTTGATATTTGTCCGTCGCATGACTTCTGTTGTTTGATTATTATTTACGAAGCGTTTCGGGAATGCATTCCCATTGTCAAGTAGACATTAAAACACAATAATTCAGTACGATGTACATCGTTGAAGGAAGCATGTTGCACTAACTAATGGATATCAGTATTTAGCCTAAGAACCGGTTTTGAGATAGCCGAGGGCTGTGTCATACAAATCAATACTTTTGAACGACAGCTGATCATTTAAAATATTGGCAGAATTTTTGTTAAGTTCTTTGTAAATTTTGAATTCTTCCATTGCGTTTATATTCTCTATATTGACCATGCTGTTGAAGAATCATTTCAAGCCTAGTTTGCACCAAAAACCAGCATAACTGGTTATTATCTATCAAAGAGATGTTAAGATTTTTCTCTTAAGATTAATTCACTAAAACATCCGCCCTTACGCCACAATCCATCACTGAATAATACTTTTGTTCAATAAGAAAGCACAACCTGGATCACAATGCATCCATACAATGTCGGGTCAACCATCCGATTGCTGCGGACAATTCATCCAGTCCAAGATACAACGTTCACATCTTCAGAGTGTTCATCCGATTCTGCACATCCGGCCATCGCCGTCTTAATATTGTCACTCATTAACTTCTGCCTTTGTATTTTTTATCTAAATACTTATTTGTCTGCTTTTTATGTAATAATAAAATTTAAATAAATATTGTTTTACTTTTTTAATTGAGTGCCTTCAATTTACTTTATTATTCCTATTATCACCACATTCATCTCAATTTACTATCCTCACCTTTAGTATTTCATTTATTTTACAAATAGACTATTTTGGTCAAAGTTTTGAATACACCTCTTTTACTAAAAATATTTTATACGTTTTCAAGGTGTTTATTAATAAGCTACATCCACCTTATTTTTTTACCATGGTGCCCATCCCTTGCTCTTCCAGTTGTTGAATTGTCAACACAGCACAAACAACAACACAAAAACACACAAAAATTTGCCGATTCAACACGGTCATCAACAAACGGTTGTGTTGCGTATGTTACACATCTTCAGTGATGCATGAACTACAATAATCAAACTATAACTGTTATATTATAATGAGATAATTACCTTAAAAGGTCTGTCCTGTGACTTCAAATGAATTTCTGTGTTACATTATTACATATTTCGAAGCTGTAATCATCATCAGATACTTTTTTGTTCGTTCACACTGTAGAACTCGTCACACATTAAAAAATTTGTAAACACACATTACATACACTAACACAAAAGTACATTACCACAATCACGTTTAATACCGGAGTACTTCGCTGGACATGGCAGAGCGCACAACGGTGATTGTGGTAATGTATTTTTGTGTTAGTGTAAGTGTTTAAAAAATTTGTAATGTGTTCTACAGTGTGAACGAACAAAGAAGTATCAGATGGTGAACTTAAGGCTTCGAAATAAGTAATACAGTAACAAATAAATTCATTTGAAGTTACAGGATAGATCTTTTAAGGTAATTAACTCGTTATAATAATTGGCACCAAAAATGCAAATTAAATTATAACTGTAGTTTGATTATTGGAGCTTTGCATCATTGAATATGGTGACTTTGTCGTTTAAACGCGTTTAAGTTGATAAACATGTTAGTTGTGAGATTCTGTGTTCATATTTTATTCTTTTAAGTGTATGTTCTCACAAGTCAAGCTCAATATTTATTTATTATTATTAGTTGTACTATTAAAAAAACTTTAAATTGTACAGGTAGAAGTGTTTGTGTTGGTCTCATGTCCTGAAGCAGTGTTGGAAGATGAGAGAGAATACATGCAGCCTGTCGTAACATTGATGGAAGCTGAACTAGCACTCAATGAAGCTCGGCAATGGGATGAAACAGTCTCTACAGACTTTAGGGATCTGCTTCCAGGTGAAGTAATGTTAATAGTGAAGTATTAAAATTAAGAATTTTCAACTACATTTGAATCGGCAAAAGGAAATAGTACTTAAATGAGATTTAATTATGTTTAAAGGTGGAGATAATTACATCCCTTTGCCTGACATTATTGATGTTAATGAATCTGACATCTCCTTGGTTACTAACAGAATTAGAAGTATAGTGAATGAAAGTGAATCTACAGTCGATGGGAACTTGGACTTAGTATTACGACCTGACTTACCCGTGTCTGTAGGAGAGCACAGTCTTGCCAACAGGTAAATATAATTAGGGATCTATAGTGTGTTGTGAGTTCAACGGTGTTCAGTAGCTGTTTCAGATTAAGAACAAATTGTGCCCGTCTAGGAGGCAAAACAAAAATTTTACCACAATAAATACTTTGTCTAAATTTGTTCTGCCTACATACAATGTAACACACGGTTGCTGCAAGAGTGCATTTTTATAGAGTTGTACAAATTTTGGAGCAAATCTTTATTGATATAATTATTTAAAAAAATATAATAATTCATGTTTTGTAATAAAAAGCTATTTAAACAAAATTCACCATAGTAATTTAATTAAAATCTTTTTTGCAAAAAGTCTAATAATCAGACACATTACAGTAATATTATGCAACAGAACTTACGTTATACTATATATGTGTTTTTGTTTGATAGGACATAACAAAAATTAAAGTCATACTTAGCGGGAAATTGTGACTAATGTAAAAGCTTAGTGCAAAAAGAACATTTATTGATCTCTATAGTTCATCCGATGCCACATTATGCTTAACCCTTTGAGGAGTAATCACGTCATAATATGACGTGACTTCGTTTGTTCCGTATAGGAGTGGAAGATCTCACATTTTGACATGCTTCCAGAGTAAGAATTTTTTAAATCATAACTATTAAATATTGTTTACTATATCCATTTTAAACACATTTACAAGTTTATAATGATTTTTAACTCATTTATTGCTTTAAAATTATTACAAAATCAAGGTTGGGTTTTGTAAAAGTAATCGCATTATATGACATGATTTTTTTTCACAAACTAGAAACAATGACAAATAAACACAATTTAGTTATCGATTTATTATAAACATTCAGTTATAAAAAAAAACAAGCAGCTCGCAAACAAGTAGTCAAAAAAGTGAGAATCCCACGGGACAGAAGAAAAAAAGAAGCAAACAAAGCAACGTGGCAGTTTCGTGTACACATTGTCATGCCCGCTCATTCTAGCGGAATAAAGTAGCAACTATTACTTTTAGACACTTTTACAGTACATTTCTACACTCTAGTGGTGAAATAACCAACTGTTTGATTCGTAATAGAAACTCGTTCCCATGGCAACCAGGAACGTCATATGACGTGATTACTCCTTTGAGCAAAAACATAGGATCACGTCGTATTCAACTTTTTAGTATCTCTTGAAGTTTGAGATTAAATCAAATTATACACTTGTATCAATAGCCATGAACAATGTGTTACATATAGTATAATATGGAATGCTGAATAGGCAACGCCGAGTTTGGAAATGTGTTCAGAGTTGGTCCTTTACTCCTCAGATGTTAGTTTGTACAAATTAAACTTTTTATTAAATGTGTAATATTATAAAGACTACAACTTATTTATTTAATTACCACAAATCTATAATGTGTGTAACTTATGTATATGATTAGTGATAATAGTGAAAAATAAATTTGCCTGTAAGTAAACCTAAGACTTTAATATGAACACATTCTTTCTAACGCAATGGTGACTGGAAGTTTTAAGCCTTCGCACGCTGAATAAAATTTGACTTATTTCACCCCAACGCTGAAATAACTTTAACATTTTTTAGTTTTTTCTTCAAGTTAATTTTTGTTTTTGTTTTGTATGTGAAAGGGTAATTTAAAAAAAATATCATCATTGCTTTTTGGTTGCATTTAAAATTTTTATTACGTAAAACAAAATAATAGTAAAAAAACTTGTTTTCTAAAAAACACAAATTTTAGTTTTTGATTATTTTTTAATTCTAGCAGTAATATTATGAAATAATATATAAAAAATACAAATTAATGTTAAAAAAACGAAAAAAAAACATATTATTTTACAATTATTAGTATGTCACATCAGAGTAGTGTGACTGCGAGTTTAGCCGTTATACGCGCTGTAGAAGCTTTAGAATGCGCGCGCCGCCGGGCATTTCCAGACATAATAACGCCCCCTCCACTGCCTTGAGGCATATAACATTAAACAAAACATATTTCTCTTCGTAAATAGACAGCGGACATGCCTCTGCATTCTACCGGAACTTTAGTGAACTGTCTAATTAACCAGAGGGAAAAATATATTTTTGCGACTTAAGCCGTAATACCCGTTTGGGTCAAAGTCTACTGTTGCGGTTATACTCGCTTGCCGCGTGGGAAGGGTTAAACTTCCTAAAGTCACAATCTTTGATCACAACGATAAGAGACAATTTTGAGAAGTTTCTTCAGTCTTTTGATATATATATATTTATGCTAGCAACAGGTATGCATAATAAACCTGATAATATTAAAATTGTGATATTTCTTAATATTGTTACCAGAGAGAGTTGTTTTAAATATTTACAACACATTTAACCTTGGGGAAAAGGACAAGGAAGTTTAGTAAAGTTGTGTATACATTTGTAAAATATTGTGAACCTTATAAAAATGAAATATATGACACATGTAAATTCTTCTCAAGAAAATTAAAATTTTGAACATTTTGTAGCTCACTTGCAAAAAACTATAATTTTGGACATAAAGAAGAATCACTAGTTTCAGATAGAACTAGCTGACCTACTTCTAACTTACTTAAATCCCACTTAATTAAAGTACACACCGTATATTTAGTATCGTATAGTGCGTATACTATACGATACTAAATATACAATTAATTAAAAACAGCAATGTAGTGGCGTAACGGCAGCTCTCCAGCTGGGTATTGTTATCATCAGTGTTACCAACGCCAAGAAAATATCCCTTGATCATACATCACTGTTACTTTCGGATTCTTTATTTCTTTTTTTTTCGTATAATTGTATTTTGTATATTTTTCCGGTGTAGCGGTTAAGGAAAGCTTTAAAATGATGCCTCATTCATGTAATTTGATGATGTATTAAGGAAGTTATGGCGTACCGACAAAAAAATGGCCTTGAGAAATAATATATGCGATAGTAATTGGAGTAAGGGATTCCAGTCTAACAGAAAGGCTACTTGCAAATATCTGATTTAACATTAACAATGGCAGAAGTACAATGTCGTGCAGATTACAAACAAAAGGAATTATAGAAGTTGATAGTGGTGCGGGTCCAAGTAAAGTGTATTCAAAAATTGTGAATACGATTGATTTTAATGTGGTTCTAAACATACAAGAGGGAAGTAAAAAATGCAATTGTTGCAGTGATTTAAGTCACTTTGTTGTAGGTTATAAGAAAAAAAAGAATAGAAATAGACATCTGCTTAGAAATCATAATTATAATATTAAACCAAAGCAGATTCATGAGTTATACATAAAGATTTTGTGCTAGAGTATGATAAATAAGATAGACCTAAGAT
This sequence comes from Philaenus spumarius, assembly GCA_018207615.1. Taxonomy (NCBI): domain Eukaryota; kingdom Metazoa; phylum Arthropoda; class Insecta; order Hemiptera; family Aphrophoridae; genus Philaenus; species Philaenus spumarius. The sequence continues at coordinate 160,709 of JAGFPH010000056.1, read as the reverse complement.
ACAGAGTCTAGCAAAACTAATGAAAAGGAGTGGGTTCAGTCTTTTGTAGTTAGTTGTTAATAATCATAAAATATTATTTAAATTGGATTCAGAGGCCGTATGAAATGATTTGCCAATAAATTATTTCAATAACATTAACAATCAAAACACTGTTTAAAACAGAGAAATCTATAATTTCTTATGATAATAATATTAGGTTTTGTTATTCTAGATTGTGTTGTTAATGGCAAAATGTTTAAAGTTAAATTCTTTGTGGCAGATTCTAAAGGTACGCATTTTAAGTTTTAATACTTGCAAACATTTTAATCTGATGAAATGAGTTGATTCTGCATCTACTTGTAAGAATGACAAAGATTTTGTTTGAAAAAATAAAGATCTACTAGCTGACCCGTGTGAATATTTCACAACTTAAGAGTTATCTGAATTAATATGTTGATTTAATTCAATTAATTACTTTTATTTATTTACTATGGTTTATAAATAACTGTTTATAACTCTTTACGTTGTTTTAATTTGCGTGATGGATTACGCTTGCATATGGAATGTAAACAATCAATCAGTCAATGTCAACAAACGCACGAATCCACCCAAACGCGGGCAGATCAGTCGGTGCCGAATTGTAGAGTGCCAGATTAAAGAGTTTGTACTGTATAGGTAACCTTCCGACTTTAGGTTAAATTGATCCAAATAAAGAAATGACAGTACAATAGGTCAGTCAGGTTTAGGTGGTTGTCTTTTACAAGAAGGCAAACCAATTAGTTTCTGTTTAGTAGTTTTAATTGATAGTGAAACCAGATATGCCCTGATAGAAAAAGAAATGATTTGTTCAGAAATTCCATCATAATAATTGTAAGGTTATAGTAGTTAGTGATCACAAAGCCTTGATTGTCATTTAAAGAAAAATATTTTAGTAAGGTAACATTTTTGGATGATCAATGTTATAAGTTATTCATACACTAGAACAACTAGATTTGCCAGTGTCAAATGATGATTGTATAAATGACTCAAAAGTGAGACTTTTTGGAGAAAATATCTGGTGTGCACATCACACAACTTTCCTTACCAAAATAGATGCTGTATCAATTACCAAATTTTTCGAGCGAAAGATTGATGATACCATTTTCGAGTTAATAGGAGTATCCGTTTCGAAGAAAGCGGTACTAACTTCAAAACGGTTAATCCCACGGACCTGATTTTGGTCTCAATCGATTTCTCACCCCCAAAAATGTCAAGGTCGATACCAAACACGGCTAGTTTAAAAAAAGTCATTTTTGCCCCCAAAAAGGGCGTTTTTGGGGTCAATTTTTGAAAAAATGGAAAAAGTTGAGTGGGGTATCTTTTTTGACATTCTTTTGGACGCTGAATCGAATGAGACCATTTTCAAGTCGATAGGACCAGCCATTTCGGAGATACAAACAAAATAACTTGCGTTTTTGTAATAACTTTTTTCAACGAATTTTTAAGGGTATATAGCGTACATAGCGTGTTAAGGGGGTCTGAGTAGAGTATGTTAGCAAAGTTTAATCAAAATCGTTAGAGGGGTTTTGGAGTAAATACCAAAAATGTGCTAAAAACTGGTCCCACGGTAAGACACCAACTCCGATTTGCTTCAAATTTACATGGGTTAAATTGTTTACGTGTTTGAAGATATCCTGTAAATTTCAGCTTGATCCGTCCAGCCGTTTGCCCTGTGCACTCCGGACACACAGACACACAGACAGACCAATTGCCAAAAATGCATTTTTTGGACTCAGGGGGCCTTGAAAAGTAAAGATATTATGAAAACTCGACATCGAATTTTTGGGTCGATCGCAATACTTACCTTACCTAGTATAGGGTAAGGAAAGTAAAAACATTTTAGTTTCTTATTTCACAGATTAACAAAACTTAGGTTACTCATAAATCTAAGTTACATTCTTCTGTTATACCTTATTGGAAACTAGAAAATTTTGTGTTTATTTGACATAAGATTGATGTACCCATTAAAGCTAAGGTCTGAAATATTAACTAAGCTCATTTTGGAATTGAAAAACTAAGGTGAAATCTTGTAATGTCACTTATTGGCCTGCTGTTTCAAGAGATATATAGGAATGTATTTCTTAATGTAAAGTTTGTGAAAATTTGCAAGAGCAAATACTAAAGAAAAGCTTACCTGTCATGAAATACCACATTTGACATTTTGTATTTTGCAGAAAAAGATTACCTAGTTTTTGTTGATTATTATAGTAATGGGATTGAACTCATAAATTCCAAAATAAAACTTAAAATTGTGTAATTCAAATATTTAGTGTCCATGGAATTTCCTAACAAGTCAAATGTTCCATTTAATCCATTAGAATTCAAAAATATTGCTAGATTGGAATATGTTGTAACATCTAATCCAAATTATACAAGATTAAATGAATTAGCAGAAAAAGCGTGCTAATGAATATTTGTAAAACCATGCTTAGAAAATTTTACGAAAGCGGGATGATATTGCTGATTATTTTCTGGAATATAGAGCTCCTCTAATTGGTCTTAATTTGTCACCAAGTACATTGTTATTTAATAGACTTATTAGAGCAAGTGTTCCAGTTTCTAAGTCATTATACTCATTACTAATTCAAAAATTTTATCATGGGGTCAAACATATGTTAATAGAAAACAAGACAAAGCTAGTAGATATTATAACAAAAATGCCAAGCCTAGAAAAGAATTTAAAATAAATGATTATGTTACTATAATAAAAGATAAACATTGGATTCTGGGAGAGGTTATTGCTAAATAATTTGACACCTGGGTCGTATATTGTAAAAAATTAAGATAATATTTTCAGAAGAATTTTTTTCTAAACAAAGCTGACTTTTTTTCTAAGGATTTAGATCTAGAAAATTAGTTAACTAATACTAGTTTACAGAGTCCTATTACAAATGATAAGCTAAAGTTTAACAATAATGAATTTCCAAAGAAAACAAGATATGGTAGGGTGGTAAATCAACTCCTATAAAAGCGAGTGTTTGTACATGAGTAACATATAATAAACTGATTAGTCAGTTTAGAATCACCAAACAGTTACTCCTAAAATCAACAAATCAAGACTTAAAATTTTCAACGGAAGAAGAGTGGAAGCAGATCAGTCCAATGGAAAACCGAAAAGACTTCTATCGGAAATTTCTAGAAAAGTCTCAAACTGATAAGACTGGCCTACATGTTTCTATAAAAACTAAGACAGATTCCCAGATCATGCAAGGTGTTATACAAGAGGACAGAGAACAAGAATACATGGTACATGCTCAGAACCTAGTTACACAGCAAGACTGGACAATCATTGGTGAATTCTGTATGCCGCCAGACTTGATGTGGAGGATATTTTTGTATGAATGGACACCCCAGATGATAAAATTTTATGCGAACTCTCTTCAAAATACTTTACCAGATCCCAAGAATTTGGAACGATGGGGCAAGACAACACAATCGAAATGTTCTCAATGCAATTTCGACCCTTGCAGTGCTAAACACATTTTGGTTAGTTGTAAAAAAGCCCTGGATGAGGGAAGATTCATCTACAGACATGATAAAGTACTTGGTGTGGTAAGAGAAGCCCTAATTCTGGGTATAGCCATAGCAAAAAAAGACATCAACCAATCCCATATTAAGTTTATGAAGGAAGGATATCGTTCAAAGACCGCAAGTGTGAAACTGAAAACTCTCTCTTCTATAAAAAAAGCGGCTGACTGGAAGATTTTGACAGACTATGGCAATCGGCATTATAAATTCCCTGAAGTGATAGCTGTATATGAAAAATGTCTATCAGACCAAAACAGTTCATCATGGTTGAACTCACTGTACCCTGGGAAACTAATATACCTCAGCAGCATTTAAAGAAGAACAAATACTATGAGTTAGAAGCAAAGCAGCTGCAAGAATGAAAGGTTTTTGCCCTCAGTTGTTTGTAGTGGAAGTTAGTGCCCGTGGATTACCATCTAAAAGTATATACAACTTTCTGAAGGCAATGAACTTGAGAGGAAGAAAATTAAGGAGTTTTCAATTCAATGTCACATAGAGCTTTAAGCGCATCATATCTTCTTTGGATCAGAAGGAATGAAGAATGGATAGTTGGTGAGGGGAACGTAGTGGCCACATAGCCACCTAACGACGTCTTAACCCTCCTTGCCCGGTCGTCAGTCCGGGGCCAACCAAAGTCCCAAAAAGTAAACCACATCTGATCATTCTTGTGGGCCTGCCATGAAGACAGTGGTACCACATAAAAGCCATGCTCTTCTCATCATCACAGCTGATTTCACCCATCATCTGCAATACTTAAACAAACCCAGCATAGATTGTACTTTGGGGTTATGTTTACAACTTCAATCATAATAATTTCTTGTAAAGTAGATTTTTTAAATATGAGTTATAGAAGTGATGTAGGCAAACCTTACAAGATTTGCTTTGAGGTTGTAAACTGTATATAAATACAACCTTTTATCATCAATATATTCGTTCATACAAATTTAAAGAAGAGATACCTATCCGTTTAACTTCGGAAACATTCATACATCTTCGTATAACATATTCGATTATAAATTTCTTCATTATAATATTAATAACTTCTAAACCATTTGATCTATCAATATGAAATAAAAAGCAATTAAAAGATTGTATTTTTATCTTTTATTAAATATATAGTAACGTAGATATAAATAAAAATGTTTTACAAACAGGCCTACAGTTTTTTAATCCTTATGATTGTACACATTTACCGAGTTAAAAATCCCCGTCAGCATAATTACTTAGGCCTAGAGTATTTTTATAAAATTATGTGTATATAATTAATCTGACTGTGATTTTTCTCAGGGCTTACTACTTTATTATGAAAAGAAAGATGTTACATATAGTATAATATTTATGTAATGCTGAAATGGTATGTATGTCCTAAGAAGTTTGGCAATGTTAGAAATGTGCTCAGAGAGTTGGTCCTTAACTCTTCAGACGTAGTTTGTAGTTGGTGTATACAAATTAAACATGTAATATTCAACAACTTATTTAATTATCGCTAATTTAACACAATTACATAAAAATACTTTTTCACAATTCTAATTATTTAACACTCTTAACAATTATATTGGTCCCCGGATTTTCTAAATTAGTGTTAATCCCTATACCGTTTGATAAAAATAAATGCATGTTTTGTAAAAATGGTACCATTACTTTGTTTTAGATCATGGCAGGGCTTAGAACAAGCTCTAGGCCAAACTCCTATTACTAAAGCCACATTGGGACGCTCAGGTATTCCTCAAAGCTATGCTGAAGAAACTCTTCCCAAATCAGCTGATTCCAGTAACTGAATTACAAAAGATTGTATTGACAATGACTGAATTTTTACCAAATACAGTAATTATGTATCATTTATTTGGTATGCTTCAAATTCAATTATTTAGTTTTAAAATGACATGTTGAAACTGTTAGAAGCAACTGGAACATCTTAACATTAAAATATAAGATCTATGTTTGATGACAAATATAGAAGGATATCAAAGATTCAATGAGAACATAACATTGCTATCTGAAGTGAAAAAATATGGAATTAATCCAACATAATTGATAGATTTTGTTTTAGCTACCGTAGAAAAAAGCATCCTTTTGCAGTAATGGCTCAGTTTATACACATATGTATATTTTTTTATATTTTTATTTTAGTACTATGTGTCTTGGTGACAGCAAAACAATTTTTCATGGCAGGATAAAATAATTCTAAATCAATCATGTCAAAATATTTGAAGGGGCCAGTTGTAAAATATTAAAATTATTAATCTCCTGACATGCCTTAAAATGAACTTAAATGGATGTCACACATATATTGACAATGTGTTTTGTACTAAAATTGTTTATGTAAAAAATAGCTCATATATAATATTACAGTAAACAAGACCTTCTGCAGTAGTGAAATAAATTACAGAATGACAATAGCTTTTGTGTGACAAAGAGCACACCTTCAAACTGAGTTACCTCAACTAACAGGATCATCTTGTTTGGATTTAGGTGGGATAAGAGTAGAAACAAAGACATCCAATGTAATGGTTATGTAACAAAGACTAAATAATAATCTCTACAAACTTTAACTACTGTCTGTCTGTTTTCTCAATTCCTTCATAACTTCGTTTGCACAATTAATTTTTTTTAAGATGTTTCATTCCTTTGTGGCCTCCCTATGGCAGTCAAAAGGTTAATGTCATCACTCTGAAGTGTTTTGCTTACTTTTTTTATATCAATAAAAGTATCGGGCGAGTGATTTCCAAAGCCAATATAAAATGAAATGACTTCATTTCATATAATACCCCTTGACCTTTTATTTTCACATCAGCTTTGTTAGTTGCTGATATAATTTCTTGTAAGGCCTCAACAAGGACAACAAAATTTTTATTCACTGATTTAACAGGCTCCGCCCTACAAGGCCATCTGGTTGTAGATAGGAACTTAAGACATGTTAAGTTAGCTTCTTTTACAAACACTGCGTGGCGAAATAAAAACAAAATAAGGTTTGTACAATTCCAAAATTCATCATCAACATATCGTACTACTACAGACATTTGTTTGTTATGACATAAATCTGAAGTTTTATCAGCTATCAATTAATGTTTTTCCCTTGCACAGAATTTACATTATTACGTTGAATAATACTTTGATTAAATCACTTTGAATGTGTGCTTGTCATTTCAATCCGATTTCTCTAAATGTCTTTTATAACATGGTCATACTTCCTTAAGATAATCAACTAAGCTTAAAAATCGCCCTTTGTTTACATTACTTTCATTTTCCCTGTGTTCTCTGAAAGAGTTTCCTGATTTTGCTAAAGAAATAACTATACATTATCTATAACATTTCCATAACGGTTATTTTTTTGCCAGATCGTAAAAAACATGAATTGTTTCTTCATTCAAAGTAAAGCTGGAAAATTATTTCAAACTTTGATTGTGACATGATGACCTCTGTTGTGCTTTGAAACACTCATTCGCCTTGTTCCGACTTTTGAAGCCTGTCGTAATAAATTCTTTGTCAGTATGGCCGTTTTTACCTGAATCATTAGAAGAAGAAATCGGCAATACCAGCAAAACAACTGACCAGCTGAAAGGCTGTACTCTATCCAATCATATTTTGTATAGCACTATGCTTGAAGACACAGAAGAGGATGCCGGCGAGGACAATGTAGACAGCAAGACTCAGACCCCATTTTTTTTTTTTTTAAATTAGGAATAGAGGAGTACAAGGCCTCCTCTCCACTGCAACCCAAATGGATCTATTGTGGTAAAGACACCTTACTCTGTGATGTGCCACTACCACCTTTCGGAGATTCAAAAGAAGACGGTTATGAGTGATTTGGCAATCCAATCCATTGCTGTTCTAGACGATGCAGTAGATAAAGTGACACTTTCAGGTAGACAAACTACAATTTCAGATTTTTTCAAAGCTTTACTTGATTACATATTTGCCTAGATTTAACAATCAATGTAGGCTTTGATTTCCACACACATATTACTGTAACAGTATTTTATAATTCAATCAAATATAATTTCTCTTAATTGCAGTGAGTATGCAATTATTTTAGTGTGATCCGCTTTATATCAAAATCAGAAATCACCCTTGAAGTATCGAAATCCTCAATAATTCTAAGTTTTCTAATTTCCCTTGAGGTTCAATACAGGGTGATTGAAAAAGAACTCCCTAATCTTAATTTGCCCTAGAATATGTACAAAGTGATGTACACTATTCTAATTTGTGATATTTGATTCATCAACTGTCCAAGTTTTACTCATGTAAATGCGGGAATTCAGTTCCTGCAGTTGGCAGGCCTACTTGACCTTGAAAATAATGGCGCTCACTTCAGGTGTTCAGTGCATTGCAATGGCTACTTCACAACAGAAGGTGCAGTGTGTTATTTGACTTGTGCAAACTGAATCTGTTATGACAGTGCAACGTAATTTTATACATCAGTATGGTGGTGAACCCCCTACAGCAAAAACCATCCGTAATTGGCTAAACTCTTTCAAGGAAACCGGCAGTGTTTTGAAAATGAAATCGCCAGGTCGACTTAAAACTTCTGAAGCTACTGTTGAATAGATCCGTGTTTCGTGTGTTCGGAGCCCAAAGAAGTTATTGGGCAGACTTAGCCAACAATTAGGAGTGCTGATAGGTACTTTGTATGATGTGATACGTAAAAGACTTCATTTACATGCCTACAAATTGCAACTGTTGCGTGAAATTAAGCCTACTTACAAAACAAAAGGTTTGAGTTTGTTGTTAATTTTCTACACAGAATTGATGAAAATAAAAATTTTTTGAAAATGTTCTGTTTTTTATGAAGTTATATTTCATCTGAGTGGAACAGTTAATCATCTTAACTGCATTATTTGGTTTGCAGAGTCACCACAAAATGAAGTTACTCATCATCAACATGACTCTTCTAATGTTTAGAAGAGTGGAACATTAATGCGGTTTGATGGAAGATCGAGTGATTGGTCCTTTCATTTTTGTAGATCGAACAATAAATGGAGATGTAAACTGTGACATGTTAACAGAGTATGTCTTTCCTCAAGTGGAAGATATTGCGGTGGAAAAAGAGCTTGTGTTTTTCCAATAAGATGGTGCCCCACCTCATTACAGTAACCGTGTCCGTGCGGCCTTACACACTCACTTTCCGGCCAGGTGAATAGGCAGGGCTGGCCCAATCTCTTGGCCATCACGTAGCCCAGACATAACCCCACTTAACATTTTCTTTACATTAAAACTGTTGCTTATACTGAAAAGATCAGTGACTTCAACCATTTACGGTAAAGAATCATCGCAGTTAAGACAGGCTCGTCGCACATTGAGTGCAGGTTCTTCAATACGGTACCGCACATTGAATAGAGCAGAGAAATAACTCTGTCGCGCCTCTGTTCGGTTGTGGTAGCAGTACAGTTTTCCTGTGTCCTCTGTCATGACTGCGTTCATTTTTTCATGGTCGTAGTTGAGTGAGTCTACAAATCATGGAACATCTAATCCAACTTGTTCCTGAATACGTAAGAGGGAAATTAAGTAAAGACTTTGTCAGGAACTTCTGATGACAACGAAAACTCACCGAGGGCCTCTTGTCTCTTCAAATACTCACTTTTCCATAATGTCTTACTTCGTTTTTTACTTAGAGAATACAATAACACAACATTTTGAAACTTCGAATCGGTATCTAAATAAATTTCAAGTTTCTCATGTCACTTGCAGCACAGGCAGAAAACAGGGTCCAATGTGCGGTAACCTGGCAGAGGCATATTCCTCTACTATGCCTGCCCTCTGCCTGTACTGCGCATACCCTGCGTTGCTAGCCTTACACCTGCTATGTTGGTGAATAACTGGCGAGAAGTGGAATACGCCTCAACGTGTGTACGACAACAAATAGATCCCATGTTAAAGTTTACTAACATTAAACAATAACTTGAAGGTATTCTCTTTTATTGTATGTACTCGTTAATGTAGTTTTTCATTAATTTCACCATTAAATTTTTACATAAAACTAGGGAGTTCTTTTGAAACACCCTGTATATTGAGGTTCTACTGTAATTACTGTATGTTAGACCCATACAATTACTTTTGTGCTTATAGCTACGTATAACTTACACAAACAGGCCTAGAAACTCAAACTACTTTCGACTTAATGAAATACAGTTTTCTATAGATTACTACAACCCACAATAACTTTACTTTACAATTAAATCTATATTAAAATAAGATGGTCGACAAGGGTTACAATTATAAAACAATCTTTTACTTCTGTATTATTACAGGTAATACATAAAATGATATTTCTTTTCATAGAACAATATTATTTAGATTATGAATACTAAGTTTGATGATAAACAATTTATTAATTGTTGTTCAATAAAATTTTAAAACACAAGATCTTAACTCGGTAGGTTGGTGCCGTCTTTTTCCCAAAGTATTTAAAAAGAAAACAAATTTGATTATAGATAACACAACTAACATATGTACAAAATTAATGAGAGCAAGATTATATGGAATCGTCAAAAAGGTTATTTGGTTAATGGATTTAGTATTATAATGGATCACTGAATTTACGATAATTTAAAGTTCAAAGGTTCTTGGTAAATCTATATGCATAACATATATATATATTATTATTCACAGTCTAGTTTAAACAGATAAGTGATCCCTCTAAGGTAACTGGTTTGGTGGTTGGATCTTAAAATAGACTAGGCCTAGTTAAATGGAAAGTTCTCACCCAATTGGTTATTAGTTCTTGTAGATTAGAATTTGATAATAATTGTTATAAAGGAAAAACACTGAACTTCATAAGCTTCATATTTATTCAAATACCGATTCTTTTCTTTAAATTTCAACAGCCAAAGTTGTATCAACTGCACTATTCAGTGGCCAACTTAACAATGTCCTTCGTTTGGGGCTTCTCTACCTTTCCAGGAAATGGATAATAACGCCTGATGAATCTTCATATCTTCTGGGATTTGGGTTTGTTAATGTAATAGGTGTTTGGGAGTCGTGAAGTGTGATTTATTTTAATTGTGTCTTTATTTAATTGTGTGGATTTGTTTTGATACATAACAATGTTTTACAATGAAATTTAATAGGATTTTAAACAGTTAAATTATAGAAAACACTTAAATAACTCCTTATTACAATAATTGCTATCTAATTTCTAGAATGTATATATCTTATTCTTCGTATTTTTTCATTTGGTGGCAAGAATTACGTGGACCAATCACAGCGTTTCGTGGGAGGAATTTACATAAATGAAATATCCGCTTACGATTAAATTTTGTCGGTCGAGGCTTCGGTTTTATATTTATAATAGCTTATCGGCATTTATTTTAGATTTAGACATTTGAGATGTAAAAAATTGGTTCTTTTCGTAGGTCTGGTTTAATTTTCTAATAAGAATGTATTTTTCTTGTAATCGGATTTATTCTGCCAACTTCTCTTCGATTTGTAATTAGATAGGCCTAGTTTCTCCTTGCATTTTAACGTAAATCTTTGTCGATTGACTTGGTTTTATGTTGTTATTCTAGCTTTCCTGGATGCAGAATTTAGTTTTGAATATTTTTGATGTAGGAAATGTAGGTCTACAGATTCGTTTTGTAATTTTATTTTAATGAATTCGAGTTGAAAGTCGTGATTTGATTGTACCTTTTCGTTGTAGTATTTAGTGTTGCGCATAATTGTCGCTAGGTGTCGGGCGTGTATGACGGATTAACTAAATGAATGACATTCCAATTTGACTTCTATCTCTCTCGCTCCAATACGTATATTTAATTTCGTTCTTATTTTATTTACAGAGTTAGGGAAATATTTGAATTGTAACAAGATCATGATAAAGGGGTGGTGGTATTGCATTGTTTTTTATTCTCAATAATTATGTAGGCTATATAACTAACTAGCTGAATACTCGTGCTTCGTTATGGGGAATTTTTGCTTCACTCTATGTTACATAATTGTAATATTTCTCTCTCATTTTCTTTCATCTTTTATTTCACGAAAGTGAATTATTACATGTATATTCAAATAGTTTGGAATTTATTATTCATTGGCTGCCCTTCAATTGTCTTTGTCAGGGTATGTGGGTTGAATAAATTAAATCAATGAAACATAAAGAATTCAGAGTGAAGAGCATCTTCTTTTTCAACTGTTAAATCTGCAGACTGGTAAGTCTTAGCTGAATATTACAGATTGCCCAGATAGCCTAAGTCTTTAATATGCGAATGCATAGATCGGAATATAATTGATCAGCTTATGTTTTTAAATATTTTCTTAGAATTAATAAGTGCCAAATTTCAACTCTCTAGCTTTAATTAAATAATACCAATTAATATTTATTTATTATTTTTAGAAATGGTTATCACATTTTCACCCCTTAGCAGCACGTAACAAAATGTAAAACTGATTTACTTTTTATATGTGTTTTTCAAGAAATAAATTAACAAAATTTCAGCTTTCTAACTTTAAGGAAAGTATAACAAACAATATCTATTGTTTTAGGGGTTGTTTCGACCGTTAAAGGCCAAATATTTTTAAATACTTTCATAGTGCACCTATTCGCAATACGTGCATGGGCGCCCATACCCGGGGGTAGGGGGGCCACAGCCCCCCCCCCCCCCCAGCTCTTGGAGAAAGGAAAAATGTATCTTGATAATTATAGTCAGGTGATTTTCTTTTAAAGCAATTAATTTGAAAATATCATTTTTATATTAATACAATGTATTAAATAATCACATATTATGTTTTGCTTTAAAATAATATCAATGTTTTGGGGGTGGATATTATTTAACATCGATGGTAAACATCAATGTTTTTCTGTTTTTTTTTTATGGATGATCATATGGATCATTCCTACTTTGAGAATTCATTGACGGTGTAAAGGTACAGGACTATGCTGTGTGGGAAAGGAAGTAAGAAGCGTACTCACATCCATGACTAGTTGGCAATATCTGAGTCATCCTAAGCAGAGTTTCTTAGTTTTTAATTTTCATCGCATCGGTCCAGAATATTTACAGTTTTTCAGGTAAGAATGTGTTACACCTTTATTTTATCATGATTAACATTTATACTACTTATAGATAGCTTATAGTTACTACCTTGCCACTAGTAACGTAATATTTTTTTAACTTGAAGAAGAGAGGTGTCCCATCCCACAAACGTTTTTTTTTACCAAATTCAAATACATCCACTTTGGTATAACGTGAGTTCCCCTTGTTCAGTTGGTTGTATTGTATTTGGTGATATTTGTGTGTAGTAAACTCGGTGTACCGATTATTAGTTTTTGTTTCAAATAGTTCATAAATAATATTATATGGGGAGTAACAAAATGGTTTCCTAATTTATTTATTGGAATTGAATTTATTACAAGGATAAATTTCTAATAATACATAAAACAAAAATGTTAACATTTTATTTAAATCTAGTTTTGAGTATTTTGAGTTTGATAAACTAGGGAATCTTTTTTTCAAAAGGCTATAGATATAGAATACAATTCAAAACAATTTTAAACATTTTCGAGATTGATAACCAAGTGTATTTTTTCAAAAGGCTGCAAAGCTAGAATCCAATTTACCGCTGTTTTCAAGCATTTCAAATTTGAAAATTTTCATTTTCCTTCAGCATACTGCATAGAGTGAAGACGTGGCTGAGAAGTTCTATTAGCGAGGACCGTCTATCAAGCTTGTGCCTTCTTAGTGTCAACAGGAAAAGGTCAAAGTCTCCTGGTTTCGAAGAAAAAGTGATTGACTTGCTTGGAAAGAAGAAAAGAAATTTACAGTTTACTTTTTCAGATAAATATTGGTGTCAAAATCATAGCCTAATCGATATATAATATAATTATTGTTTGTCCTTCGTGCCTGGTTGGTGATAATAATTTGTTGTAAATGTGGTGGACTATCCAGAAAAAACGCATATATTATTATGATGTATGACTTTATTTTTTTTCACCATTTTCAAAGTAAATTTCAACTCATCTTCAGAAAGTAATTTAAGCAAATTATGGACGATTTTTCAAAATTAAAATGTTGCTCTTGAAACTGGTAAATACAAAAATTTGTATACGTCACATATACATTTTTGTCTGGACACTGCACCACATTTACAACAAATTACTATACTTAATTATATACCTTTTTGGTTTTCAAAGAAATAATTGGTATACATGTTTGATCAAACTTTTATTGAACAAATACCAAAATATACATTGAAATAACTCTTTATTTAGTAATTTGTTTACTACATATTAATTGCAAATTTAAGATAATAAATTGTTCTTACAGCATTTTTGATTTGAAATGTATTGGAACTGACACGTAACTATTCATGAAATTTAGAAAATGCTATTAAAGTGACCTATTAATAATAAAATTAAAAGTTACAATTATTGAAATAAAATAAATAATAAAATTATTTTGATAACAAAAAAAAGAAAAGTTAACTTTTTTCTTTGAAAACCAAAATTTCAATCAGCCGCCATTTTGGATACAAGTATTGTAGAAAATTTTGATTTATGCCGTTTTTCTTGTTTCAATGAGACCTTTAAGATGATGTATCACACAATGGGTGTTGCCATTTAAACTATTTGAGTTACAACCCCTTGGAAACCAAAATTTCAATCGGCCGCCATTTTGGATACAAGTATCATAAAAAAAAAAATGTATTTATACCGTTTTTCTCGTTTTAAAGAGACCTTTAAGATGATGTATTACACAATGGGTGTTCCCATTTAAACTATTTGAGTTACAACCCACAACCACACTAGGTCAACTAGTAGGTTTAACTAGTAGTGTTAAAACCCTCTGATGATGATGACCATGTCATCGAAATGTACATAAGGGTAACGTAGTAAACATAACTTACATTTTAGTTGTTTAGTTATTGTTTTTGTTCCTTGTTTTGTGGTTCGGGTTTTATTTAAATCAGTCTGAAAGTTACAGTATTACATCTATAACAGTTTAAAATTTATTGAGGTGTTCCCATAGATATGGACCACTCTGTATAATAATTACACTACACAGTTAAACTCTAGCAATTTAACCCTTAACGGGCGGCTAGCGCCTTAATACGCGGCACGACCCATTCTCTAAACGCGGTTAACGCCTTTAGACGCAAAAACATGCTTAGATGATCCTATAGTTCACGAAACATAAAATAGAGTACAGATTGATGTTCTTTGAGTATGTTTAGACCAAATAAAAAATATAAGCAGAGTCTGTGACTTCTTATCGCTCTGTGTTCTGTCGCTAAAGCAAATTAATCTATCGCTTGTGTTCTGAGCGCGGCTTGCGCCTATAGACTCAAACTGTTTCATTCAGCTGTTTGTTGTATTTGTACTGTGAGTTTAATGATATTTATTCCAAAGTTTTACTGAAAATGAATATGAGTGTAACTTTTATGTGTAATATTGATGAAACAACAATCATTTTAGTAAATTTTTATTTTTAGACAACAAGAATTCCTACATTCCATGTTTATGTTTTTCGTTTTCTGTAGCCTATATAAAATGTATTCTTGTATGCAATCTCTTTGTAAGATATGTTTATTATTATTTATTTTGTTTTCTTTTTATATGTAAGAATTTAGTACGGTAATTATTTTATTTTTTGACTAGTAAAAGTATTGCTTGTATGTATTTTGTTTTTGAAGAGGCTTATTGTAAATTTTGCAGTTTGGTTTTACTTTTTTAATTTGTAAAAAAAGTTTAAAATTAGTTGGATATTTTTTGTGTACTATTTAACCCTGAGAATCTAAATTTAAAAAGAACATTGAAAAAATATAAATTTTTTATTTTTCATTTTTTTTTTTTTTTTTGTAAATGAGCGGTAGCCCATGTTTTAGCTTAGCGCTAAAAAAATAAGCATGATTTATAAACTAAACGTTTAGCATGATGACCTGTTCACGAGAGCGCAGCACCGGTCTGGTCCGAAACCTTTAACCCTATTGTGCATTCTAGTAGTAATATCAGGTAATAGCTAAAAAATACATTTAAAAGACCTCAGATGGCAGCACATGATGGAACTGATTAGAAACTTCTAATTTTGCCCTAACAGTGAATTCTAGTAGAGAAAGTAAAAACAATTTTAAAATGGTACATTTAAAATTATCCAGGTAGCAGCACATTATGGAGGGGGTGCGAAACCTTTGAAAACCAATGCCAACATTTGGCTACAATATTTTAAAACAAATCTGCAAAATTATAGTTATTTAAGATTCCTCAGTGAGGTGGCACGCTTTTTTTAGGAAACGCAAAATTTGTCCCGTCTCACTGTGAAAAATCACACCGACACTGAATACTAAATTTTGTCTCTGTGAACAAATCTTTGCATCTGTAAGATGCTGCCACCTAGTACATTAAAATTCGAAACTTTTTATCATAATTTTACAACCGTCCGTGAGATGCTGCTAACTATATTTAAATTATTAACTGATATCAAGTGCATCAGTGAAGGTCGGGACACACCTGACCGCACCGCACCACGGCCTAGTGTTGGACAACACACGGTAGAGGAATAATCTAATGGAAACGTATAAAATAGTCCTAACATCACCGTACAAGGGGCACCGTGTTTCCATTAGGCGGCACACTTTTTTTTAAAGAAATGCAAAATTTGTCCCTTCTCGCGGTTAAAAATCACACCAAAACAGAATACTAAATTTCTTCTCTGTGAACAAATCTAAGTAAAAATTTTAAACTCATAATTTTACAACCGTCCAGGAGGTGCTGTTATCAATATTAAAATTATTAATTAATATCAATTGCATCCGTAAGGTGCTGTTACCTGGTACGTTAAAGTTCGAAACTATTAATCGTAATTTTAGTGCATTAACTACCTGAAAAAAAAAAAACAACAGTCCAGGAGGTGTTGCTGCCTACATTCAAATTAATAACTGGTATTAATAATTTCTGCCGATATTTTAGATCATCACCAGTCACCAATAACCAAATTGTTGATGTATCGTCCCGTAAGGTGCTGCCCCCTGTGTTGTACGAAAAAAAACTATTGATATCTGCAAAGCTACAACTTAAATATTTATTCTAAACATTTATTTTATTAGTAGGGGAAACTCCTGCGTGCTCCGCACGCAAACCCCGTTGGAACCTGCCATACACATAATCATGTTACGTTTCTTTATAATAAAGGTGTAGGATTCATAATAACCCCAAAGCTAAGATGGTAAATAATGTTTAATGTTCAAATCAAATTATTTCGTAAATTTTATAACAGCAGTTATAATAAAGGTTAAAGGAACCAGCAAGAAATACAAATAGTTGCTTCAAGTGTGAAATCAGGTGTTAGTGGAAATATTAGAGCAAACAACTGTTTTATCTGTTATTTTATTCACTTAGTTGCTATGGTAATTCATCACTCTAGGCCTTACCTAAGAATTTTTTCTGACTAAATTTACAAATATTGAAATAAAAAATGTTTTTATCAAAATGAATTATATCCTATGTTACTAAGGGATAGTGAAGGTTTTTATTAGTAAAACTATTTTTTTCAATCCGTTCAGTAGTTCCAGAGATTACCACCTACATACAAACAAAACAACTTTACCTCTTTATAATATTAGTATATATTAAGATTTTACAAATAAGTACCACTTGTTTGAGAAATTTGTTTCTTTAAGTCAGACTCAAATTATCCACAGTAAATTAATTGTTGTTGGACTATAGAAGTCCTAATGGTGATTTTTTATAACCATTTTAAAATAAATTGGTGTTTCTGTTATGAAAGTTTGTATTTCTTGGAGATTTAATTTTAATTTTTTTACAGGAAATTCAAATTGTAAAAGTCTGGGTTTATTGGGTAAATTTAATTGAGTTTAGCAGATTGATATTACTATAAGAGTTATAGCAACTCTAAACAACAACTGCTACAAATAAAGTTCTTTTTAATATTTCCAACAATCATTATGTCAGTTGGACTCCTGCAGTCTGGTATGTCAGATAATTTTTTTTGCATCCTTTTCTAACATCTTTATTTTATGCTAGTTAGACTAAGAAGGACGGAAGAGCAGCAGGTAACACAAGAAAATCTACAGTCGGGGGCACGAAATAAGGCGGATGAGAATTTTTGCGCTATTGCCAGATATGGGACTGGTAAAGTGAGAAACGGTCGAGAATCGCTTGATCTGCAGCACGATCTGGCAACACTGGGCTTAGGGGGGATACATTAAAATAGGAGAGTAACTAATAAATATTATTATTATTAGTTAGAGAGAAACCTATGTGATCGATTTCAAACAAATTTGCACCAAACATGACAATTAGGCCTGTATATATGCACAAAAAAGGTTTTGAAAACCCCAAAAAATCAGTTATTATTATTAGCTAAACGAAAATTTTTAGAAAGATGTGGTTTTTTGCATATGGTGGGGTACATTAAGGGCTACAAATAAGCCAAATTTTATCAAAATCATTAGAGCCATTTTTTATAAAAAAATAATAATAAATTTTTTGGGGGTTTTGGTCAAAAAGGGGTTGTTCTTCAAAAATTTTCAAAACCTTTTTTCGTGCATCTGTACAGGCCTAATTTACATGGTTGGTGCAAATTTGTTCGAAATCGATCGACTAGTTTTCTCTCTAGCTTTGTATACATACAGACAGACATTTTGTAAAAACCACTTTTTTTGACTCAGGGGGTCCCAAAACGGATATTTCCACAAAAATCTCAACATCGATTTTTTTTGCGATCACTATACTTTCTTTACACTATAGTATAGTGAGAAAGTAAAAGGACTTTATGATTATAACAAAGTAGAAATAAATCATGTGTGTATCTACTTATATAAAGCTAGACGGTAACACTGATTCATTGACAATAATTATTAGGCACTTCCCGTAATCGGACCCCCCTCAACCTTATACTTGAATTAAAGCTCTCGACGAGAAACTTTTGGGAAAATTGATAGAAGTTAACATTTTTTAACTTTGGAAGCACCTTTTGGGCGGGAAAGATTTTTTTAAATTTTAAATATTTTTCATTTTTTTACTTTGAGCGCGTTTTGTAAGAAAACGGTAAGAAATAGCAAAAAATGTTAAACACAAAAGTTGTAGAAAATTTAATTTCAGACCAACGATTTTTCATCAGATTTAAGATCCAATCATCCATTTAGCCACTATTCATCCGAGAAGGGAGGCTCCGCCCAAAGTCCTTAAAGCTAGACGATTTCACAGATTCACTGACATTAATTATTAGTCACTTCCCGTAATCGTAACCCCCTCGACCTCATACTTGAATTAAAGCTCTCGACGAGAAACCGTTGGGAAAATTGCCAGAATTTAACATTTTTTAATTTTGAAAGCACCT
>JAGFPH010000056.1:130174-141872 GCA_018207615.1 Philaenus spumarius | reverse complement strand
AAGAGATAGCAAAACATGTTAAATACAAAAGTTGTAGAAAATTCAATATCAAAGAAGAGATTTTTCGTCAGATTCAAGATCCAATCATCCATTTAGCCACTATTCATCCGAGAAGGGAGGCTCCGCCCAAAGTCCTTAAAGCTAGAAGATTTCACTGATTCACTGACATTAATTATTAGGCACTTCCCGTATTCGGAACCCCATCAACCTTATACTTGAATTAAAGCTCTGGACGAGAAACTCTTGGGAAAATTGCCAGAATTTAACATTTTTTAATTTTGGAAACACCTTTTGGGCGGAAACGATTTTTTCGATCAACTATGTACAAACGATCCAAAGATTAACTAGATTCTTTAGCGAATTTTCCAACTGCGAGCGAAGCGAAGCAGCCATCTGAGGCCGAAGGCCGAGGTGGGGTTGGGACGCGAAGCGTCCAGGGGCAGAGCCCCTAGTTATTTATAAACATTATACTGCAAATGTTGCTCAATTGAAATTTGTGTTACGTAAGGAAGACTGAGTAACAGACGAGATATGATAAGAAGGTAATAAACATATAATACATTTTAAAAAGAGAAAATATATATATTAACGTTTTAATCTCAATACAAAATTTCTTTAAATAACTTATAACAAGGACTTATCGTACAGAAACACTCTACAGTTTAAACAGAATTTATACTTATTTTAAAAAAAGCTCCTTAAACATAAGAAATAAGTATGTATTTATATTTATTAAATTAATTTTAAATTGCCTCTCAAAGGGAAACTGATTAGAAGGCCTTATAAACATTACTATATAAATGTTTAAATTTATACTTTTGAAGTTCAAGTAAATGTACTCTAAATGCTTCTGAGCTGATAGTGCCATGCGACATAACATATTTAATATAAGCCATCTTACTATGTAAATTTGTTTTTATTAATACAAATGCATATAGCTTTGATTCTAAATTGTGTTACAAGGTTTCGAACAAATCATCTATCTTTTTATGGCATGGTGTATAATTTAGACTTGTTAGCAAGGTCAAATTTATTTACATTTTTTGTTTATAAATAAATTTATGTCATTATAATCATATAAAAGTGCTGAAGTAATTTCTTTCTTTCTTTCTTTTAGACTGGAATAAGCTTAAAACCAGTTGTACAAAATGAGTAGGCCTACTATGATTCATTTTTTTTTTATTCTTTCCCACTAATTAAAATTTTGTTGTTTTAATAATTGCACAATAGGCATGAGCAGTGTTGTCACTATTATGCATTGTTAACTATTTGTTAGTCTAGTTAAAGGTTGCAATACCAAATTTGACAGGAGAAAATACAAACTATTTATATGGTAATGGAATTTCTATTTAGAAATTGTATCAGAATTTTTGTCATTTCTATGGCATTGTCAACCATTTATATTTGAATCCTTATAACACAAAACTTAAAAACTAAGTACCTATTAATTTCTAAATCCAACCTTTGATAATATTTGTAAAATAGTAAAATTTCATTCTATGCCAAAATTGTAAATTTCATTTAATTAATTGTTTCGTAAGTTTCTCTATGTAATACTCTTTCTCAGGTGAAGCTCTTTAAAAACTATGTGTTTAAGTACAAAATGCCCTTAACTGGAGTTATTTTGATTAACGATAATAGCACTAATATTAAAGAAAAATAACAATTATCTATACAAATTACAGAAAGTAGATGGTTAACTATTAGTTTAGTGGAAGATCTGATTGTTGTTGGCACAACTTTAGTAACGTTTCTTCTTGGTATACTTATCATAAGCTTTGACCCATTTCTGAGTGGTTTTATCATCTGTGCTGCCTGGAGGATGAAGCCGAACCTTTGGAAATAGAAAAATTGATACATGCAACATATTGTACTAACAAAATATAAAAACACATTCTCTTCGAAACATGATAACATGTTGAAATAGATTGATTAATAGTCAAAACTCGTCATTAATAAAGATAAAGAGGACCAATTAATTAATCCTTTTAGTGCCAGGGACTCAAAAAATACTTTTAATTTTATTATTTAACTTTTTTCTGTCGAGAATAAAAAGCTATATACAGTTTTTTTACGTAGCTACTTTGAAATCCAAAAGATAGCTTTAAGCAATAACCCATAGTAACTACGATTGTTTTGTTTTTTGTTGAATATTCTGGAACAGTGTAAATAAGGTTGGGACACACATGACCGCACTGTACCTGCACCGAACCACGGCCTAGTGTTGGCTGTATCTCGGCTCGTTCTCAGTGAGACCACACATTACCGTAGCATGGCTGTGTTAGCCAATGACTAAATTGAGTAATTACTTACTTATAACTTGGATGAGATAGTTTTCCAAATCTGCTCCTTGTAGTCCACGTTTCGATATTTCTCATTGGTTTGATCATAAATAACGGGAAACTTTCAAATTTCTTCGATGAGTTTTTCGGGATCCATAACGTGGCCTCACCGTCAACGTGAAAAAGTAAACAAAACTTAACTGGCACGGCGCGCCTCGGGCGCGGTGACAAGCTGTGCCTCCGGTGCGGTGACACGCCGCGCCCTCTGTGCGGTGATGTTAGGACTATTTCATTTGTTTCCATTAGATTATTCCCCCGCCGCGTGTTGGCCAACACTAGGCCATGGTGCAGTCATGAGTATCTCGACCTTAATAAGTTTGAAACCATTCCATGTAAAAAATGTAGGCTGTATGGTATTTTAGGAAAAGGTCAATAATGCATGAATAAATAAGTGTAAGTATGAACACATTAAAGTTATTCTCTTCAAACTTTGTATATGTAGGCACATCTTAATCGTGCAAAGTATGTATCAATTGATAGTTTGTTTTCAAAATGGAACCTGGTTAAAAAAAAAAGAAGCATTCAGTTACAACAGTAGTAGATTGTTGTGCAATTTCATTATAAACCCAAAAATTGTGTAATTCTTCTTAAAGTAGTTGAGAAATTGTTATTTATAGCTGTGAAGATAGATTCAAAGGTTTAAAATCATGTTTGCCTTATTGTTACAACATCTATCGAGCAGTGCTATTTTTATACAGGGTGATTCACAAAGATATGCAGAAACTTCGGGATTCTACATGTAAAAGTAAAAAAAGTTGTAAGCCCTTCGTTTTCCAGATATCCACCATTTTAAAAAAGTAATTCATATCGAGAGAAATATTTGACTGATTGAGTTCAAATTTGGCATTAAGTTTAACCTAACAATGACCTAAATTACTGAAAATCCGTACATTTTAACAAAAAATGTGAAGACACCTTTTTTGTAGCCCTTTTGAATAATTATCCGATGGTGTAATTGTCAAAACAATTGGATGAAGGATAGTAGTTAAGTTATGTGTAATAATTGGTTTGTTTAACCCGGCATCCTATACCAACACAGTAAACAACAATATTGTATGTTAACTATTATCCTTCATTCGATGTTTTTGACAGTTACACCATCCGATAAGGAATCAAAAGGGCTACAAAAAAGGTGTCTTGACATTTTTTGTCCAAACCGCCACCATTTCGAAACTCATGATTGGATATAATCGCTTATCTTTCTTGAGATAGATTATTGTTTTAGGTCAAACTTCTTGCTAAGTTTGAACTAAATCAATCAAACATTTCTCTAGATATGAATTATTTTGTGAAATAAACAAAATGGCGGATATCTGGAAAATGAAGCGTTTTCTGACCTATGTTTATATAACTTTTTTCCTTTATTTTTACATGTAGAATTAGCTCCCGAAGTTTCTACATATCTTCATGAATCACCCTGTATATACAAATTTCATTGTACCAGGCAATAGCCTGAAGTCTAGTTTTCAAAAATAGGTTATTTTGGGATTGATGTAATGTAAGTAATATTTATAGTAATCAAAAACTGCCAGTAAATATAAAAATTGTGTAAAAAGCTAAATTATGTTAGTCTTTACTTTATACCGAATCCAATTTCCATGATGCACAGAATTAAATGTGAACAAATATAAGCAGAGATGAGATCTGGGTTTTTAATGATCTGCAATATATTTTCTTTTCAGCAAACTTGTTTCATTTGTTTAAACAAGAAATGTTAATAATTTAGCTGCCTTTGATATTAAAAATCTTTTGTTAGGTATTCAATAATAAAAACATATAAAATTGTAATTCAACTTTGTTTCTACTTAATAACTTATTTCCTGGAACAAACAGAAACAAAAAAGAAGTGTAAATTATAAAAGTCAACTTCAATAATATAAAATAAGTGTAAACAAACAGAACACTGCTAAGTGAGAAGTCAGATTAATAAACTAACATAAAACTATATTAATAGCATGCATATTATAAATTATTAATAAGCACAGGAATCATCAAGAAATATAAATAGACAGTAGGTAACAAGAGATACACATAATTATATGAATATATAAACATGAAATACCGGTTTCACTTATCAATAAGTTTGTTAATGTTCCTATAACCACAAGTTTAAAAACATTGGTTTTTACACCAGTCAATCTGTTTTTCTTTTTAATTTTGAAAAGAGATTAAATTCAATTTTTTATGATACCTTTTAAAATGAGAACTGTTTATATATTTTTAAAATAGGTGGTCTAAAAAAAACATTGCCTTTAAAAGCTTTGTTCAAGTTAAAAGATAACCCCTAAATGTAATGATACAATTATGTTAATTGTTATTTTTATTGGTGCATTACGGTATTTAATGTTTTACACTTTATAAATAAAAATATCTTTAAATTATTAAAATTATGATACTATTTATTCAAGATTAATTCCGAACCATTTTTAATATTAAACTTTGAATATAGAGATAATTAATTCAAGACACGAAAATAAAACTTCTCTTAGTGAAAAAGTCTTGTTTACAGTATATATTTTGTATTATGTAACAATTATTTGTGGTTCTGAAAATAATAAGCTATATTTTTGGTGATGTGACAGTCTAATTTAGGAACATTCACAATAATTTATATCACTTGTAGTTAATATTGTTTCTGATAAAATGATCTGGTGTTTTCTTTATTTATTTATTCATATAACAACAGAACAAAAAGAAAATAAATAATGTAATGAAATAAATGTAAAGAACATTTATTTAAATAAAGTTAAAGCAAATGTCTCTGCTCCAATGTCCGTTGATGTCCTGCAAAAGAAAACATTATAAGTCTTTAACAAGTCTGTAGGTTATGCTAATAGTCAGTTGCAAATCATTTTTGGAGTCAAATAGAAAATCAGTCTAATTATAATCGGAAAAAATTATTTTTAAGCAATTTTTATTTCTTACAAAATAAGTGTTATGTATTTGCTATGAGTTTTATTTTCTTAGATCAAGCAACAATGAAATAATTCAAAGAATTTTTCTACTTGGTAGTGTTTATAAATGTTCTCATATTTGGAGAGATGTGACAGCTTTAGTTGACAAAGTGGCATTTTAATGACCTATAGTTTGGAGTGTGATAGGTTCAAATCAAGCTGTTGACATTGGCAAATGGAAACTGTTAAATTTATTTACTTTTAGTTTAGTGCCTGTTTTTCAAATCTTACTCTATAACTGTAATAATATTTACATTTCGGAAGAAAATTCTTCATTCAGTATAAACTTAAATATACGTAGTACAACATTTTGGTGAATCACTTGTTCAAAACTGTCTGAGTCAAATCATCTGAAATCATTAGCATTACAACCCGGTAAAAATAGTCAAGTACTCGTAGATGGTCATTGTTTGTTCAATTGTCGCTCACAATTATGGTCCAAGCCAATAAAGGCGCTTTACTATTTTGGAAGTCAGCTTTGGATTAGCGAGTAATCAATTTTCTATCATGCAATAAATTGAATTTATAACAATACTATATAATTTTTTGTTTTAGTTAGTGTATAAACATATGGAATCTGGTGCCTTGTCCAGAGTATGTTAGTGTAATAAAGAAGGACAGGGTTTTTAATCCATTGATCATGATCAATCAGTGTACTTTACATTAAGACTGATATATAAAAGAAATTGTAAATATTAAAGCTAGACTGAAAAAACTTTTTGAATATAAACAGACTCGACGAAGTTTACCTTTGACCTTTTCAATGATTCATCAGATTATAAAATGCAAATTATCTATTGATCTTATTAAGGAATCAAAAAATGTTTCTGTTTTTGGAAGAAGAAAATGTCTCCATGAAAATTAATAGTCGCACAAGATTTATTGGGCAGTGTCAACAGACTTCAGGAAGAGAATGTGATAAAATTTTAATAAGGCTGATATTTGAAGAACAATTTAACCTTTAGTTTAATTCACGTCTAATCCATAGCATAGACTAACCAAACAGTGAAATAATGCATGCCATTGCTGAAAGTACCACAAATTATAACAAATACTGTTTGCATAAAACAGTATACAATTTAAAGAAGTACAGGCTGTAAAGAAAAATCAAGAGCAAGGCAAATGTGCAATAGACAATGTGGTACCTATTTCTGCTTCATCTGTAGAACTTTCTCTGAAACTATTTCTTGCTTCTTCACCATTCGTTTCTGAAAAATAACCAATCTATGCAAGCTAATGTTTTACTTTATAACCTCCTCAGTTATTAACCTCTTTAACCACATTACTACTGTATCGGCTGTAAACTAATTAATGTATTTTTTCTTGATTAAAGTAATTACACTTAAAATCTAATAACTTTCTATATATATATGTATTTTCCTTAAAACATCTGTCATTTCTAATGTTGACACCAGCAATCAAGCGGAACCTTTTTTACAGAATATAATATCTTATAGTTAAAGTTTACTTCACTTTCAAAATAAAAATATATTATGTTTTCAAAATTATGTTTATTTAAAATTAATAACTACTGTGCATTTTATCTTGATCTAAAACTTAAGTAATAAAAACTCTTTTCTATTTAAGTTTTATTATTAGTAAGCATAATGAATAAGCTTTGTTTGATTAAAGAATTTATTATTTGCTACTATTTAATGAACATGTTACTAGCATTGTAAAAAATTAATGTCTATAATCCTAAAGGAATTGTATGTTATTATACTATTAAAAAACGTTATACAACCCATGGAGATCTTATAGCTTTGTTATTTATAGCTGAATTATTAATACAGTAAATAAGATATTTTCAAGTTAGTAAAAAATCAGTTTTGTAGTTTTGGCTAAATTAATTATAAATTTTATCAATATTGCCACACAGGGTGTAAGTTTTTATAAATATCTAATTTGCCTAAACTAAAAAATTACCCAGTTCTAGTTTTTTTAACAAACTAGTTTCATACCAAACTCTTCTAGTAGGATTTGCCATGGAACCTGTCACAAACAATATAGCTACACTTTATTACAAAAATTTAAGTAGTTTGGTTTAATTTTCTTACCATAATACGAGTTTTTTCCTTGCATGCATAATCAGATTCATCAACATCATGATAACAATCCGATTTATAATCTTCAGGCAAAGGATTACCATCAAATTCACAAAGTTTACTGAGTGGCCGGGCTCGAACTATCAGCTTATCAAACCCTAAAAAACAAAAAGAGTGAATTACTGTTTTCCACAATGCTGACTGATATAATTCTTTAGGCTTACAAAACATTGTACATTTATTGTTAGTTTATCAATTTTTATTTATTACGTTCAATAAGGTATTTTTTGTAACACTTTAAAAAGAGTACTTAGGTTCAAATAACTGGTTATTAAAACTCTCTCTTAAAGTCATCTCGGCTGACTTAATCATCATCAGATATTAATATTTCTTAAATACCATTATCGCAACATAAACATAAATACACTAACATAAAAATGTTTAGGCTATGTTGGAGTTAGTTATTACAATATTATTTGTGTCTTTTAGTAAAGTTTACCGGTATCTTTTCATAGGGACAGTTGAAATGTTATTATAGAATATTACTTTTTGTTACAATTTTTTATGCTAGTACTACTACTTAATAATATATCACTTGTATAATATAATAGGTTAATAAAAATACCTTTAATTTGTTCGTCAAGTGCATGGTGATCCACTTATTGGTAATTTGTACTACCGTAATTTCTGATGTCTCATTAATCCACCTACAGGTTTTACTCTTGCAAAGTTGTTTACATGTTAAAAAATTGTCAAAACACAAACATAAATTATTTTATCATGCCCGACACTATGCATAATGTATGTTTAATTTTGTGTTATGTCTTGAAAATTGTTTAATGCGAAAATGACTTTGCAAGAGTGAAACCTGAAGATGGATGCATGAGACATCTGAAACAGCGAAACAGCAGTAGCAAAAATTACCAATAAGTGGATCATTTGAAGGACAAATTAAAAGTTATTTATTAACCTCAAGTATTAAATTCAATGATCCGCAGATTATTCTACGAAGAACTTGTTTGGTTACCTGTAGGTTTGTGTTGGGGACAATAAAACACTCCGGGTGTCTTTTTGTCAAATACTATGGATTTACGCATCATGTCTCCTGCATTTACAGCAACCTGGAATAAATAATATTCCTTGATAAATGTATATTTATTTAAGGTTACTAAGAACTATTGTATCTGAGAAAAATTAGTGTAAATTATCAGCTTATTGTACTCATGAGAAAACAAGATATAATTTTGTTTTAATGCAAAACAGAGAGAAAAACAAAGTGCCCATAAATCTTTTTACTTTTTATGAGATCCCCTCCTTCCTTTCTGTGTCGTAAAACGTCAAGTATGAGTTAAAATAAAAATTATAAACAATAGTATTTTACTGTATCAAAAATAATGTATTTGATAATATGAATGTTTAGAAAGCTGCACTTACAAATAGTTTGTTGGAAGCAGGGAAATAATTTATCTAGGCATGAGCATGAAGTAGGCAATTAGGTATTGTTGTATTCCAATAGCTGCCTTAATTAGAAAACTTTCTATTACCTAATTCAAGTTATTAGAGCAGCAACAATGATTTGTCAGATTAGAACTTTATAGATGTGACTTACCACAGAAAAATCTTTGCATCAAAGTTAATTTAAGGAAAATATTAGGTCTAACACTTTTTTAGCAATTATTAAGACAAAGATTATAAATTTTGCTTTATTTTTTAACAATGTCAGCCATTTGTGCCGAAATGGAGCCCAATGTTTTAATTAAAACATGTACAAATATTTAAAGGTGATGATTTACACTACGGACATTCAGTGCATGTTGAATTTTATTATAAATCGAAATTATTTAGTAATTCTAAAAACATTTAGTGAGATGTATCTCAGAGAAAGAATCATTGCTGCCATCAAAGTTGTGACTGGATATACTCCAGTTTACAAGAAAAGAAATGGGTTTGATGTTTTCTGAGTCACTATGTAGTAGAGCACATATAGAAATTTATCAAGGTACCTATGTAAAAAAACTTTATGCTTAGTTTTAAAAATAAACTCAGTACCGGTATATTCACCATACTTGAAGTAATTAATGTTTTTCAATGGGTCTGTACATTCTCATTATTTTAGGATTTTTAATAGATATTTCTGATTTAAAATAAAAATTATTTTGTTTTCTAAATCAGTCATCTTTAAAAAATTTTATTGGAATATGAATATCTATATTTTGCTAAGGGCCATAAGTAAAGTATATCAATTTATTATGACACATTATTTTGTCTTCATTAGTCATAAAATATTTCTAACCATGGTATGACATTGTTTCCTAAGGCCATACAGCTGCTATAGGCAGTCTTCTTGTAATTTGAATATCTACTTTAAATATTCCCTTTTAAGAACTTTGAATCTCTGTGAGTTTATACAGACAAAACTAAACATATACACTATTAATACATTAAAACATTGAATACAGTTTCACCTTCTCTTGGTTTGTAAGTTAAAGCAAAGAATAAGTTTTATGCGAAAAATGAAAAGGGACCTCTTGTCGGTATAGTAAAATTTTCAGTACAGGCAAAATAAGTACCAGTAAGGGTAAAAAATATTGACTTTTGGTTTTTTATCTATATTATTGTTGCCCAACTCCTTATTTACAAGCTAATATCAATTGTAAAGTGGGTTTGTAGTCGAGAAATAATCGAAAAATGGTATCTAAGCAACAGATGTCAGGTCTGAGAAAAGGGACCTCTTGTCGTTAAGGAGAAATAACATGGGTACGACAAGAGGTCCCTTTTCGTAATGACTAACATTGCTTGCAGTGTCTCAGAAAGTAGCATCTTCTGTAATCTAGCAATGTTTCAGGCAACTAACTGTAGTTTTTACTAATAGTAGAACATCTGATTATTTTGATACCACTCCCAACAACATGGCATTTTTCTTTGACTGGTTAAAAATCATATTCTGTTAGCGTTTTGTAAATCTTTTATTTTAATAGTGTACTGTGTATAGTTTTAGAGATTATCATTTATAATTTTTTAATTTTTTCTTGTACATTTTAACTTTAACAGTGTTTCTTTCTTCACAGTGTATTCTTGGTTAGTATTACGGATGGATACGGTACTCTTTTAAGTTTAGTTTGTTGATTATTTTGTTTATGTTTCATAATAACTTATTTTTTGTAAAAAAAAGTAAAGAACGGTAAGGGATACTTATATGTATGAGTATTACTTAGTTATATGAGGGTACCTATATAATATATAAACATATTTTTGTCAGAACTTGTGTTACTTTTATTATATAAGTGTTTCTTTTTTAAATTCTAGTTTATATTTTATAGCTACTTACAACAACAAATAACAACACAGCAGCAACTCTCCAATCACCTGCAATCAAAGAAAGTTTTATACTAGGCCTACTCAATAATTTTTACCCTGTGCGTAAGTTAAGTATTTTCTTCTTTCGGTGCTTATTGTTGAACAGCTGATAATAAACATTGATTACAACACAACATTTTAAAAATAACTGATTTGGAGAAATAGTAATTCAGAATAATTTCCATTTGTACTACATCGAATAGTATATTTCATTACTAGTACCGAAAGTGGCACTTTCCGGTGCGCGCCCAAGTTTCATGTGTGAGGCGGAGCCGAACACAGGAATATCGAATTTCACGTGTGAGGCGAAGCCGAGCATGTGAAAGTGTGTTTCACGTACGAGGCGAAGCCGAGTACGGGAATAATTGGAGCAAGTGCCGGAAAATCACTTTCGGTACAAGTTATGAACGGTACTTTTCATCACGCAAAAATACACACAATGCTGAAGAAGAAACCTCAGTTTTCGGTTTACATTGTTGAACAATAAGAACAGCTGATATAAATTGTAAGAATAAACGGCAAAGCGACGTCAGAGCGCGTAGCGGGCAAATGGAAAACTAATTGAGAGCAAGGGAAAACAAATTTAGAGCAAGGGAAAATCAGCTGATCGTGTTTCCCTTGCTCTAAATTAGAGCTTGGGAAACGATCGTTTTCGTTGCTACCAGCTGACATCGAAAGTAGCTACTTTCGGTACGGAGTGATGAAAAATACATTTCAATACTTGTCAAATACCTTAATTTTACATAATTGTATTTTATAAAGATAATTTTGTTTCAAAATTTCCCAAAAAATCTGATTTTAATTTATTTTTAGCCCTACAAGAGATAGAAAAAATATTAAATACAAAATTTGTTCATTTTAATTAGACCTTTAAAGAGAAATGTCACATGACCTACCTTGCCATTTCAAATTTTAGAGTTACAGCCATTTTGATTTTTTCAAAATTGATTTCAAGTGGTTCAACCAAATAGGCTACTCTCAAATATCGTTGTGTTGCATA
>JAGFPH010000056.1:73649-120174 GCA_018207615.1 Philaenus spumarius | reverse complement strand
ACGTATGGAAACAGTAAATTTTGTATAAAAAACAATCTAATAATAAATAGCAATTGAAAGATTAAAATTACGTGTGTATGTTGCCGTTAAGGCTGATAAAAGAAGTAAAGAAAATGCGTGATGAACTTCGTTCCTGACGATGGTTCCACGACCGCACACATTTTTACTTTTTTATGAAAAGTTCGGTTTTAGGGAAATTTATTTTTTTGAACGAATGTAAATACCCGCCATTTTTCAACGAATCAAGAAAATTGGTTGAATATTAAGTTACATCTTTATAACATTGAGTTCCATTCAAAATTTATATCTGTAGCCTATCATTTATCGCCAAAATATATATATAATTTGGTATAAAATACAAAATGGCGATTAGATAGTAACTAAGCTTTTAAGAACATAAATTAATATGTTTATATACACATTTTCTTATGTGTAGGCCTATATGTTGAGAATAAACTGCTGAAGATTTGCAACATTTTTTTAAAAACTCTTTGTATGTTATTGTAATTTAGTAGGCTAATTAAGGAGGTTTAATCTAAAGATTTACAAACATAAATGTTTTTCTCCCTACAAAATTTACTTTTATTTTACTCTCAAAAGTTAATAGGATTCTATTACCACTTACCACAACTAATTATAGAAATTATAAATGTTTAATTTAAAAGTTATATCTAAATAACAGTACAAAATATTTAAGTATAAAAATAGCAATACTCAAATCTATCCACAATTGTGTAATTATCAAAGTGGAATATATATTATCATATCTCATAAGAGAAAAGTTGATATACAAAATAAAAGTCCAGTCCTGATAACGATTTGGAAAATTGGAAAAATAGCTAGAGCGTGAGTATGAGGTAATGATTTATCTTGCTAAATTACTGTATCTTGTAATTATTTTCAACAATTCACGCCCTCGCCGTTAAAGTAAAAGCTCGCTAAGTAAAGTACTTTCTTCTAACCGAAGAACCTATACATACTTGTGAAATGCCGAGTCTATCACATCTGGAACTTATAACTAAGTATAACGACCAATCAAAGTTATCAAGTCAATACTGGACCAACAACTTAGTAAACTTGTTCCTAAGCTCTACAAGTATAAATTTACTTCTAGTAGTTTTTTACTGCTGGAAAATAGACCCTACGATGGATGAGAAGCGACTCGCTCTAAACGCTGTATTTACCTACAAATAGACTGTATGTCAGTCAGTCTGAAAAAGCGCGGCAATCAGTGGTCTAACTACCTTGATTGGCGCCCCCCGCAGGCCCGCAGGTACAAGAACGGCGCTTCCTAAAAAAAAAAAAAAAAAACTAAGTCGCAACTTGTCGGTTCTAGATAACCCTCTCCACCTGTAAGCAATCCCACCCCACGATCTTATACGTGGTAGTAATTAGACATTATTGTTACTCTAAATTGAAATGAAAGTAAATTAATTTAAGTATAGGACATTCTTTACTTAACCTAACTATCTGTTGGTAGCATTGTAATTAAATATGCCAATTAAGGCTATGACGTTTTATACTCAAAAGAACATACAAACTTTAAGTTAAAACTAATTTATCATCTTTAAAAGGGAAAGAGAGACTGCAACTTTAAACATCAAACATTAAGGTGTATTATTTACAAAAATCTTGTAAGTTGTTGTAATTACATTTATTTAAAACCTCTGCTTTTTCTTCATTTGAAAATACTTGTTGATTAACGTGGTCGATAGCAAGAGGGCGGGCTTATACTTTGAAGGACTTATATACTTATAGCCCAGTCAATAAATGTTTTGTGTCGGAACTAATTAGTGAAACGCTGATTTTTTCATGGATGTTAGTTGGCTAATATAAGGAATATTTTCTGAAAAGTCCCCACCCCTCCCCCTCTTGCCCCCCCTACTCCCATTAAAATTCACTTTTGAAAGACTTCTTTGTTTTGTCAATATCTAAGATATAAACAGCAATAGAGTCATATTAATTTCGTTATTGTAATCCTTATATTCTCAATCAAAAATGTTCATAGCGTTTAAAGCTATAAAATAATTATTTACCGTGTACTTTTAAATTTAATATTAAAATTTTAACTTTTTATTACAATAATTTTACATGTTTAGCTATGTTTTATTAATGAGACAATATATAACAAAATTGCACAAATAAAACTTTTAGGGTATTTTTCAATCTTTAAAATGCCGTAATAATATTATAAGATATAATATATTATATAATATTATAATTTATAAGATTGTATATTATAAGTTTTATAAAATGTTAAGTGCAGACAGTTGACATAATCGGCCTGACAAAGGGAGACGGCGAGGGGAGCACGAGACCTCGCGTGCCGGATCAGCGCGTTGGCATATCAGCGGTAAATCTGCAGCTCTAACGATTCTCTTACTACAATACCGGTAATCAATATGTAATCTTACCTCGAGTACGTCAGTAACAGGAGGTGATCGCCTTAATGTTTTGTATCTTGGGCTAAAAAGGTTTTTAGGCAAGGAAAAAACACCAGTATTTCGAAAAAAGTCAATGGTGGGGTAGAGATACATGAAGAGCCTACTTCTTAAGGTACGGTGGTAGGTCATGGCGTTCACTCGAATTTTAATTCCCGCACGATTGGGCAGAGGGGAACTCGCGATTTTGATTCATCGTGTTCACATACATAGAGACACACAAACATTATTTCAGAAATAATGTTTTTTTCCTGACTTAGGTACACATTAAGAGAAGTTTAAGAAGTTTTTTTTCCTGACTTAGAGAAGTTTAAGACGTCGATATATATATTAAAATCTCAAGGTGGAATATTTTGACGATTAAAAATGTTCTCTATGCATTCGTTGGACACAGGAAAGTAAAAAGGGCGGCCAACAATTTTCTTTGTAACAAAACGTAGGCAGGCCCGCCAACCGTCAACAGCCTGGGGAAATTGATCATTATAATAAGACTTGGTAGCCCTAGCTATATTTGTCAACATTATTGTAAATTTAACAAAGCAGAAACACTAAATGTTACAGGTAACGTTAGTTTTTATCTTATCACATCACCATCTTAAAATAACCTTAAAATTTAACCTAAATCCATAATTCAAATTGAATATTTTAATATTAGATCAATTGACGAAAATAATAAAAATTTCACTATAAATATTTTTGAATCGATTAAAAAAGTTGATCAGATAAAATTTATAATGAATACTTTTTAAAATGATATATTCATAATATTATTGCAACTTATTACCGACATGACTCAAAATTTCCCTGGGTGGGCCTGAAATGATTTGTAATGTTACCATAGATCATGAATAATAAAATAGATCATACGGGGGCTGTGTGCCGAAAAAAAGGCTGTGTCGCGAAAATAGTGCATGATCGCGCCGCGAGGTAGCGCTAGGGAGAAATCATTGGTAGCATTGGTGTTTCACACAGCTTCCATCGTTTCCCCAGTAGATAACGCCACTATCGTCGAATTTCCAGTGGAACAAAATATTGCATTGGAATATTAGGTTATCCAAATACAATTATGTTACCTATGTTTTAAATAAAATATTTGAGTGTTATTTTGACTGAAAACCTTATGTCGTGCCATATTTTAACTTTAATCAGTAATTTTTTTCAAATATTAACTCTAATCAGTTATTTTTTACTGGCATTAACTTTAATCAATTAAATATTTTGGTTAACTTTCCCAAGTCTGCGCCCGGACACACTTTGTATCTTTAAGTACAAATAAATGTATTGTTGAATATTCCAAGAATTGGAACCATATACAAATAAAATATTTTAAATCTTAATATATATTATCTTTTTTTTTTAACGTCCTTCTGTTTTGCACTTTAAGGCTAATGAAGACGGGACCTACAGTTTTACGTGGAATCCGAACCACAGCCAATGATGTCTGTTAAGAAACCATTTAGAAAATTATTCGGAGTCAATGGGAATTGAACCCAGAACTTTAAGAGTCTGCTGTAGTGGTGGCCATCTTGGATTTTTATCCCATAAAAGCAATGTTAAATTGCAAACCATTTATTTTGTTTATTTTTTATCATAAAATTGTTTGCAAGGACTTATTTTAATAAGCACAGTCACAATACGCATCCGTTTTGCAATTTACATTTTTTTTAAATGCTTTTGATTTGTTATGTAATTGACATTTTGTAAGTACAAAGTTTGAATTTTTTTCGTAACACAATACAAAATTAATACGGTATTGAAAAATATTTTGCAAGCCGGATTCGAAATTTTATAAAGAATATTCAGTTTTTTTTTTCAACACTCAATTACAAAAGATAGACTTATAAAATGGTTTAAAATGAGGCAATGTCAAAGCGTTCAGCTGCAAGAAATTGCACTGTTTAGATAGGGATACAGTGAGAAGCGGTTGCGTTTCCGGTTGATTTCTCATTTACTGGAGCAGACCCTTAACATCTTTTATCTAACAAGAAAACTATCATTCTGAAAATCTTTCATTATTTTACATTCTGTAGTCTGAGCACAGTAGGACCACTTATATGTATTGGTTAAAGCATTATCTTCTAAATGATTATAACATTTATGTTAACTTAATAACTTACAATCAGACGTCTATCATGAATCCAGGTTGTAAGTAAAAGTAGTTGGCACACTTTTAACAGTAAACAGTTGTTTACCAACTTGATTACTTGAAATCGTTGACAGTAGAGAAACCATGACAATTGCGATTCCATGCTTTCTTCTTTTTGTGTTTTGTCCACAGACATCTAACGCCTATTAGCTGTTAAAAGTATTGCAACTTCAGCAGAGATAATGGCCTTAAGTAGCTGCTTTAGAAATGGGCAGGCACCTCCTCCAATAAGGCCTACACAATTTGATCAATAATTGCAGTCTGCATATTTCCAGTTTATTTAATTTTTGTTTTGATAGTTTGTAGGAAATATCATAAAATACCATTGTAACGTTTTGAAATTGCAATGCCTCTGTATGAAACTAACGTTTTTTTTACCATTGCAGATTTAATATATACTTTTTGGAACCGCAGTATAAATTATGGTACATTCATTATCCATCATAAAGCATCATTGTTTTTCAAACAATTATGTATATGGTATTAATACATGCACCTTATAAAATAAAAAACTGAATACAGTATTAAGAAATAACTGGGAAAAATTAGTATACTTCTTTTTAAATTAGTCTTTTTTTAAACTTAAGAGTATAAATTTTCCCTTATTGAATCACAATAATTTTACCTTATAAATTAAATTGTGGCCCTAGTTATCAAGTAATTTTGTATTGATGTGGTAGCAAAATAAAACTTATTTGTCAGTATATTTTTGTTACAAAACTTTTATTTCTAGTAGCGTATACTGAATTGTTTCAATCTTCGTTTCAAATTGATTTATTGGGTTTGCTTAAGACCACATATTGGAAGTGAAAACTGCTATGACCATTTCTATTATTTCTTACTTTACCTGGGACTATGACAAGTGCAGAAAGATCTTTTTTACGATACTACTGGAATATCAGTTGCTTTTCTATTGTGTATATTTCCAGGTAAAGTTTGTCATATCCGCACTAGTGAGGATAAATCAGCTAATTACAACAATACAATATTGAAATAATGCCCATCTGTTTAAAACAGACGTGCATTAACGAGATTCCCGCTGCCCCTATCTAGCGAAACCACTGCCAAGGGAATGGGCTTGGAAAAATTAGCAGGGAAAGAAGACCCTGTTGAGCCAGTAAGAAGAAAAATAAATGCTAATAGTCATATTTTTTTGCTGTTGTATCAAATAATTTTTTGCTGTAGTATCGTGAAAAATAGTGTTCAAAACTATTCAATGTTCTATTCAGATGCTTGTTCTCTTTAAATTGCTCGTCTACAATTCAAAATTTAAATACGACTCGCATCTGAAAAATCACACTTTTCCCACTAGTTGTGAAATATACTATTTCAAAACTGAAGATTTTTAAAAACTTCCTCAAAAGTATTGAGCCAAAAGAGGCTTGAGGGACTGTCAATCGAGTAGGATATAGCTCGTAATTTGGACTTGTTTCTTTATTGTACCATGCAGGCGTCATTGCTTATATACCCTACATGTATTGAAATGTGTACTTTGTGGCATTTCATGAATTTCATTTCTTTTAGTTTTCTGCTTCCAGTCACAACAACCCTACCTATCCATACCTCATTCTGCTTGTCAGCAAACAGCCAACACGTACCATTGTAAGCTTTATTAAGAGTTGGCGAGTAATATCTATCCATTCGGAAGCCTGTGGAAATGGGCGTTTAGGTTTACAATGTCCATTTTAATCTATGTATTTTTTAATACTTTCATCTAAATCTAAAGTTGTGAAACTTAATCAGTAGGATATCAATATTCTGTTTTTTTTTTTTACATGATTTATGGATAATTTAACAAGGCTCATAGGTACAGAGACTTCCTGGTTGAATTAATATCTAAGCTTGAACATAGTCCAAGTTTTTAGCTTGTAATAATATTATTTGAAGTTGAGCGGTTGTAATTTTTAACTTCCCGCTACCAATAAAGGGAAGTTATTGATTTCGGTCCGATTTTCGAAAGTCGAGTTTTCATTAAATCTCCACGTTTTGAGGTCCCAGGAAGCCATTCTGACTATTCCCGCCGAGGTGTCCGACCGTGTGTGTGTGTGTGTGGATGTATGTGTGTAAATAAATTTTTGTCGTAGTTTCTCAAAAACGAATCAACCGATTGAATTCTACGACATGTCATTCGAAAGGGTGTATCAAAACTTAGATCTGATTAGATTTGAGAGTTAATCCATCGAGCCAATCCGAAGAAATTTAAAAAAATAACCTAAATTTTTTTTTGAATTTTTATGTTTTTTAAAAATAACTTTAAAGCGTGCGAAAAAATCATAATAAAACCATGTATACATTTTTTGTGCTTAAAAAACTGCGTCGACTGCTTTTTTGAAAATGAAAATCGGACGACGCATTCAAAAGTTATCGTTGTTTAAAAATTCACAAATTTTCGTTTTTTGGTATTTTAACAAAAAAACTCATTTTAAGCGTTTAAAATTCAAACTAAGCGGGAAGTTCTAGGGTTGGCCTGCACCGTCAACCAATTTCCAGATTTTTTTAAACACGAATAGCAAAGAAAAACAAGTGAGGACAAAAATTGCTGAGAAAAAAAAGCTTTTTAAAATAGTAATAAAGCACACAAAAATTCTAGAAAATAAGCAAACTAATGTATAACAATTTTGCAAAAAAAACTAAATCATTGGTAAAATTTTAAACGAATTTAATGACCAGTAGTCAATTGGCAAAAGAGCAACTAAAAACATTAAAATATTGTACGAAAATGAAACCTATTAAGGAGATATATAGTACTTAGACATTAATTCAGATGTTGTAATTTTTTTTTATCTCATGTTTCAAAAATTACATATCAGATGTTTTCAACCTGTTTTAATATGCCTATTAAAGCCTAAGTAAAGGTCAATTTTGTCTGTTTCTTTAATTGACCCTTTCAGTGCCAGGTATTTTCTCCCAAAGTGTACACAAAAGTGCCGATCTGATTTAGCAAATTTGTAACGATTTCATAAAAAAGCTGTATTTTTGTTATTTGATAAGATATCATGATTTTTGTTTTGTTTTTCTTCTAAATCCATAAATAATATTTTATACTCTAAACACCTTAATAATATACCAACAAATTTAAAAAAAATAAAATGAAATACGGTACCATAACAAAAATGTTTGATTAAATTTCCAGTTTGTATGAAGAAAACAGATAGAGAAAAATATACCACTTGAAAACTTGTACATCACTTTAAGACACATTTTGTTCTATACTTATGTGAAAAATTTTGGGCCAATATCATGCTAAATAAAAACGTTATACTACTTTTTCGAAATAAGAAAGTTTGAACCCATTCGCTTATAACGACGACGAGATAGGCAACATGGTTGCTTTGTAAAGTAACTAAGAGCGGTTAATTTATCAGTTTTTGAAGTGAAAACTTCTTTAGCGGCGTTGGGCACTTTTTGCTTGGGGAAAAAGCATTGAATTCGCGACCGTTACCACTCGAGATATAGTATGTATTATATATATATATATATGTATGTACGCAACGCGAATATACTACATAGCACTTCTTATTGGGAGAGGAAAAAGCATCAAACTCGCGACCGTCACCGCTCGAGATATAGTATTTAATTTATTATTTGACTATAGACAATATTTTTTATGTTATTTTTTAGATTTTATTTTAAATTGGTCAAGGTAAAAATAATTCTCAAATTTCAGATTAAACCAATATAACCAACGATTTATATTCATGACAGTTTCCACTTCTGATGGCAGTCCCACGACAGCTTCCTTTTTTTTTTCTGTGCAAGCCTTAGCCGAGTGGTAACATGGTATCTTCCTGATCAAAAGATCCCGGGTTCAAATCTCGCGAGACCACGTAGCTTTTCATATCTGTGGTTTAAGGGTAGGAGGGCAATAAAGCAAATGGTAGTTGGCTCGCTTCCAAGCAGATGGGATATGACTAGTTACCTGGTCTAAAGGCTTGGGATGTTTTGCATAATTTTACTATAGTATTTCTGTATATATATTTTTTATTTTTTTTTAAACCAATCAATGACATATGGGGTTACACTAATTTCATTCATGCTCAAATTTAAATCGATTTTGTCTACTGTATCATATGTGAAAGGAAATAACTATTCATTCTGGCAGATTAATATGAAATATTAACAAAAATAATCATTTTTTATGGTTAAATAGGCCGTTGGCATTGAAAGGGTTGATACTACAATTTAATAGACATATTCCTTCTTAATAATGGAAAGATTACTAGTATGACCAGAAAGATCAGAAGCAGATCCTAGTTAAATAAACGGTACCAGGAACTGGCACATTCTTTCTCACAAACATATTTAAATTATTAAACAGATTCACTGCGACTTCATAATTGTAGGTGGGGTCTGGTGATTTATTTAAAGTAGGTAGGAGATTAACTAATAAATACTATTATTATTATCTAGAGAGAAAACTGTTCGATCAATTTCGATCAAATTTGCACCAAATACATCAATTAGGTCTGTATAGATGCACGGAAAAAGGTTTTGAAAATTTTTGTAAAACAACCCCCTTTATGGCCAAAAAATCAGTTATTATTATTAGCTAAACGAGAATTTTTAGAAAGATGCGGTTTTTTGCATGTGGTAGGGTACATTAAAGGCTACAAATAAGCCAAATTTTATCAAAATTGTTAGAGCCATTTTTTTATAAAAAAATAATAACTGATTTTTGGGGTTTTTTTGCCAAAAAGGGAGTTATTTTTCAAAACCGTTTTTTGAGCATCTATACAGGCCTACTTGACATGTCTGGTGCAAGTTTGTTTGAAATCGATCGAATAGTTTTCCCTCTAGCTTTGTATACATACAGACAGACATTTTGTAAAAAACACTTTTTTGGACTCAGGGGGTCCCAAAACGGATATTTCCACAAAAATCTCAACATAGATTTTTTTTGTGATCACTATACTTTCTCTATACTATAGTATAGTGAGAAAGTAAAAAATGAAAGAAAAGAATTAATGGTTCAGAACATTCAAAAATGTCCTTTCCTGTCTCTCTCCAAAACCAAATGATCTAGAAAAGTTTATATTTTAATCAACCTTATTGCTCCAAGCATGGACAAATATATAAGTAATTGTGAAAATTACGAAGAAGCAATTAAAGATCTTGAAAATTTGTAGATTAAACCAGCTAGTGAAGTTTTGCTAGGCATAAATTGGCTACTAGGCAACAGCAGCCTGGTGAAACAGTTGATTCTAAGTAAAGACTGTCCATTCAAAGATGTAACTGCAGATCAAAAAAGATATGATTATGTAAGAGATGTATTTATCACGGGTTTACAGTCAACATCTTTAGAAAAGAGCATAATATTAAAACTGGAGGATGCATATGATCAGGATAGATCTATAGAACTTGCATATCAACAGTTTACTCATTTTCTACATCATATGCGGTAAGTTCTATTCCTTGTGAAAATATTAATAAGAAAAAAAACGAAGATTTAGGGCAACAAACAAAAATAAGAGTAATAAAGATCTTTTGGTTGGAATAAGTATAAAATGTTTCTTTTGTGGCAATTCAAAGCATCGTCAGATTAATGTCCAGCTAGAAATCTAACAAGTTTTATCTGTGTGGCAAACAAGGTCACTTCTTTAAAGTTTGTAGAAAAGCCCAAAATAAAAATCTGAATGCTTATAATCATTGGAATTGTTCTATAGGTTTTGCAGCTACTACTGCTGGAGGCCTAGGTAAAAGTACAATTTTTGCTACTATAAATAATATAAAAGTTTCTGCATTGATCGATACAGGAAGTATATAAGTTTTCTAAATAAAATGACTTAAGCTGTTAGTTACAGCATTTAAAGGTAGAGTTTTCATGGCTTCTACAGCTATGACATCTAATATGTTAGAACAATGTAAAGTAAATCTTAAAATATTAAATCACTTATGGAAATGAATATCTTTATTTGTTGCAAGATCTATCAGCTTTTCAAAAAGTCTTTGACAAACTTATTCAGTCAGAGAATCTTAAAGAGATGTCTGCTTATTTGGGCGATGTTACAGTATGTGGTTAAACTCAAATTGAGCACAATGAAAACTTAAGAAGTTTATGGAAGTCGCACAAAAATTAAATTTAACCATAAATACAGAGAACAATAAATTGTCTTTTTCAATGAGAACAATAAATTTACTAGGATATCACATATCTAATAAAACTATACAGTCAGATCCTAGTAGACTTGAACCTTTGTAGAATTTGCCCCCACCTAAAGATACTGCATCACCAAGAAGAACTTTAGGTATGTTTTCTCCATTACTCTTCCCATATCCCAAACTTTTCCTGTAAGCTGGTACATTTGTCAAGAACTACATTCAATCTAGATGCAAAAGCACTGAAAGCAATTAGTGATTTGAAAACAGACATACGGTCTGCAGCACCATTGTCACCACTGCCGTATATGGTGTGTCAGACCATAGTCACTATTGCTGTTTCAAAAAACTATATTTTATCTGGAAAGTACATATTTAATTTCAGTTTATTATCTATAATATCATTAAGTATACATTTATTATAATTTCTCTTTAAATTCAATGTCAAGCTGTGACTTTTTACATGTTGGTTTTTGAAGTGACTGGCACGTTGGGAACTTTTGCTTGACTCTGTTTCTGAAATCTCGCTTCACAAACTTTTTGCGTAGACACAAGTCAGAGTGTGGAGCTTGAATAAGCAAAACATAGTGTATATAGACAAGTAAGCACGTGCTTCCGTGTTAAAATGTAGCTAGTAATGTTTCAAGTGTTTCCTGAAGGCAATTCGCCCGGAAATCGTGCTCTTTCTTACAGCGACCGGTATAAAAAATTACAATTTATATAAACTTCGCGCTATTACAGACTAGGAAAGTTTTAACTAGTTACTCAAAGTGCCTTGTCAAAGTATCGTATTTTTGATTTTTTTCTGTATAGTAAGTAATTTTATTATTACTTACTGCACCAGCCTGTGTGTGAAGGCTTAGGTAGGTGTACAGAATGTGGTTACAAAAAAAAAAGAAGAAAAAGAAAATATTTTTGTCGCAGATGTTTTACAAATCTATGCTTGGAACATATCTATGTAATATGCAAGGAATGAGATTGAATAATCGAGAAGAAATAAAATATAAACAATGAAGAGTTAACTTTTTGTATGTAAATAATCTATTTTCTGTGTTTTACAATTAATATTTTTTGAGTTTGAAAAGCAATGTATTTCTAAAAGCAAAATTGTTTTTTTTTTGGAATAAAATCTTTAGTTTTAAAAAACATACGTCTTAAATACGTTTTATATTTCATGTGCCATTTTTTTTTAATACAATAAAGAAGTTTTTTCACTTTTCAATGTATCACTATTTGATTATTTTTTAAATAGGCCTAAGTGAAATAATAATGAAATAACATGTTATTATGTTTATTAAAATTATTAGTACGTAATACAAGTGTTTAAATTAATTTTTTCCTAACACATTATAAAAAATATATGGATATATGTGGTTACAGACTCTCAGACCTTGATCACTACTAATGTAACTAAAAATCATG
Organism: Philaenus spumarius; assembly: GCA_018207615.1. Classification (NCBI taxonomy): domain Eukaryota; kingdom Metazoa; phylum Arthropoda; class Insecta; order Hemiptera; family Aphrophoridae; genus Philaenus; species Philaenus spumarius. The sequence continues at coordinate 108,069 of JAGFPH010000056.1, read as the reverse complement.
TCACCACTCTAGGGTTAAAAGAAGCTCAAGTCATAGTAGAAGCCTTGAGAAAATGGAGACATTACCTAATTGAAAAGCATTTAAAATTAATAACTGATCAAAAGATCTGTCTCCTTTATGTTTGACAATAATCGTCACAGGAAAGTAAAAAACTATAAAATTATGAGATGGAGAACGGAATTATCATCTTTTCATTACAAAATAGTTTATCGGCAAGTTCAAGAAATGCTGTTGCTGTATCCAGAATGAGCTCGGCAATATCAGATCCAAATAAAAAGCTTCAAAATGTACATGTATCCTTTGTGTCATCCAGGAGCTACACGATTTTACCATTGGGTGCGTAATTAAAACCTTTCATACTCCATTGAAGAAGGAAAGCGAGTACTGTCTGTGTAAAATTTGCGCCTCAGTTAAGACAAGATTTTTTAAACATCAAGGGACATTAGTTAAAGCAACATTCCCATTCGAAAGATTGAATATAGACTTTTAAAGGACCATTGCCTTCAATTAACAAAAATCAAATTTATTAGTAGCGATTGATGAGTACGTACTCTAGATATCCGTTTGCGTTTCCACGTTCGGACATGTCATCAAGCATAGTGATAATAAATCTGAAAAATTTGTTCACTATGTTTAGGACTCCATCGTATATTCATTCTGACCGAGGCACATTGTTTCAATCATATGAAGTTAAACATTTTCTTGAGCTCGCTTGGCATAGCCCCTAACAGATCTACTCCATACAATCCAGCAAGAAAGTAGAGAGATATAATGGCACATTGTGGTCTGCATTGTTATTAGTTCCAGGAACTGTTTTACTTATAATGAACCGGGTAAAAAAGAAAGTACTGTTACGAATAATTAGGAAATGGTTAGTTTAATTATTGTAGGTCAAGTATGATGTAATAGGTGGATAATCAATGTTTGATGTCAGACTGTTGAACAAGGGACAGAATACGGAAGTAGGAAGTGTAGAAATACCTGACATTGGCATAACACCCAAGATTCAGGTCAGTCAAGCAGGCGGAAATCTACTATATAAACTTGATCCTGACCTAGTATTGAGGCCAGTGTGGGGTGGTCAAGCAGGCCAGTGTGTTGGGAGGAGACGGACCAGTGTGGGGTGGTCGAGCGGGGCCAGTGAGGGAGGAGACCGGCCGAAGTTTGTTGGTTGAACAGGCCAGGGTCTTAGGAAGACCTCGGGCGAAGTCTACAGGCCACTGCGAATTGCGAGATGGACGGAAAGATCGGCCACTGGGCAACGGCACATTCGGACACAAAGACTTTCGGAAGATTTTGAGCGAAGTCTACAGGGGTATCTGGGTGCTAACAAATAAGGTGAGCAAGCAGAATGTATATAATATTCTATACAGTCAAATTGGGATCTTTCAACAGAGGTATAGGTCAGAGTTTATGCATGATAATAGAGAGCTGATATCCAGAGTGGTCTGTTTTTTGGAACAACAATCAATAAAAGTGCGTCAGTAGAAATAAGACATAGAGATATAATCAATATCTTAGACTAAGTTAGGTTCGGGCAATAAAACGGTACTATCACTGAACCACATAGAGTATTAATCACTCATTGTAGTACAACCCTAACAGTTCAATAAATAGAGAATAAAATGAATGCCAAAACTAAAATATATATATACAGTAGACTAATCCGAACTAATTGGGACCGAACACTGTTCGGATTAGCGGGAATTCGGAATAGGTGTATTTCATAAATAATATCAACGTATTGACATGTTATTGGGTAATACAGCTTTGATCGGCTTATGAACAGGTTCAATGAAAGTCGGAAAGGAAATGCATTTCCTTCGATGACTCATAGCGCCGAGACATTACCACCCCTCTCCCTCCCGCGTTTCAAACATATTTATGAATCACTGCACTGAGCACTAGTTTAATCGTATCTAGTTCAGTGTTTACTCTAGGAGAGTTAGATAAACTGTGTGCGCTTATTGCAAATTTATTGTAAATCTTTGTTCCGTGAGTGTTGAGTTACTTTACCGAGTCACTGTGCCTTTTTTATTTGTTCGTAGTCCTTGACGTCAACTGTTAAACACTAAACACGGCAAGTAAACGAAGTCATGCTTCGTGTACTTTAAGAAAAACTTGACGTGTTAAAGAGATTTGAAAATGGTGAAAGTGCTACTAAATTATCACAAACGTCTTTTTAATATCTCCTGTTTTTAAGTTTAAAAAATAGGCATTTTTTCTGAACTCTGTTCGGAATAGGCGGATTTTCGGATTAGCGGGGTTTGGATTAGCGAGATTCTACTGTATATATATATGTATCATAAAACTCAACGTACTTTTAATTCGGTTTTAAAGGATCTGATTCCATCTATTATTTTAACGGGTGCATAATGTTTAACTAAATTTTAACAGAGGTTCTAGCAACATGTTATTTTAAAGTAATAAATTTTAATGTTCTATTATTTTAACAAAAAATTATGACTATGCAACCCAGTTTTATGTTTAACAAGCCTTTAGAGATTAAATTTATGCTCCTTTAAACAATTTAACGTTCTTGAAACCAAGCGTAAGTCTAAAAAGAAAGAAAAAGTAAAATGGAAAAATTACTTTATTAAAACAAACTACTGATTAGTAAATACAAAATGGCAGTGCAAGATCATGATTTATTTTACAAAATTCAAGTTGAGAAATATTTAATTCTAAATCTGGCACTGAAATTATAAACCAGGAGTTGAAATCTTATCCTGAGTGGCTCTCATGGCAACATCTAAGTATTTTTTTAAAGTCTTGTTGAGTTCCGAGTCCATCTGAAAACAAAATGTCAAATTTAGTTAAAGAATGTATTTGTTATAAAATAAATGACATATTGGGGAGTCTGAAATGGTTTTTTAGAATAATTATTAATGCTACGCTAAATGTCATATTTATTGAGGCTTCACATGCTACAAATAGGACTGAAGTGTTCTGCTCACTGCAAGTTCTGTCAGGGCAAATCATGCCAAAATGTTTCCACAATTGAGATAGACGAGTCCGACAACGAGGAAGACATCAACTAACTAGCACCTTTGGAGGAGATGCTGACTCAAGAGCCTGTTGAGATCCCTATTCGACCATCAGACGACATGAGCTTGCACCCTACAATCTACATTTATTTAATCTACCTTTAATTTATAAATGCATTGAGTAAATACATATCACCATCATTTTACAATTTTTTTACATAGAATAAATATGTATTAAATAAATTAAATTTGTAATTTAAAAAAATTAATAAATATGTATTAAATAAATACAATACTCCATAATGTTACATTGTGTTATACCTTTCTTTTCATTTACAATACCCACAAACCGCCAGGCTCTATTTCTAAAAAAACTTGATTTCCTCAATTTAGATTTTTTTAAGGTCACAAGAGAAATGTTGGGCGTACAGGTTTTGTTTTGTGCTTAGATTTAAGCTAAATTAAACACCAGACATGGTATTGTTAGGAATAATTAGGGAATGGTTAGGTTAATTACAGGTCAAATATATTAGTAGTTGATTAAGTAATGTTTAATGTAACATTGTTGGTACAAAAATACAGAATATGGAAATAGGAAGTGGTGATTACGACATACTACAGGAAACTGTAGAAATGTCTGACATTGCCAAAACACGCGATATGTAGGCCGTTTAAACAAGTTGAACTTCTACTATATAAGGTTAATTCTGACAATCCTGACCTAGAAATGGGGCCAGTACCAATTGCGAGATGGACGGAGGTCGCCCAGTTTCGAACAGCGATGAAGATCAGCCATTGGACAACGGCACATTCTTCGGGTTACGAAGACATTCGGGAGACTTTGGGCAAAGTCTACAGGGATTTCTGGGTGCTGACAAATAAGATGAGCAAGCGGAATACAGAAATATTCTATACAGTCACAATGGGAACTTTCTACAGAGGTATAACAACTTAGGTAGGTTATGCATGATAATACAGAGGTGACATTCAGAATGGTCTGTCTTTTGGGTCAACAATCAATAAAAGTGTGTCAGTAGAAATAACACATAGAGATAGAATCAATATTTTAGTCTAAGTTAGGTTTGAGCAATAAAACAGTACTATCACTGAACCACAGAGTGTATTGATTATTTGATGAAAACAACCAACCAACCTAAATTTAAACTCTAACAATATACATACTTAAAAATAAGATAGTAACTTATTAATGTTATAATTCGATTAAAAGGGTGTGAAATTACATAAAATTAATAATATTATGTAGTTTCACACCCTTTTAATCGAATTATAACATTAATAACTTGCTAACTTACTTTTAAGTTAAATTGAAATTTATCAAAGGACTGTTTTAAGGAAAAAATTGTTCACTTTGACCATTTTTATTTTGAGACCCAATGGTCTGATTTTAATTCAGCTTAAACGGGTGTATGTTTAACTTTCTCTCTCAAAAAACTGTTCCTTTCGATATCTTAAAAAATTTATGAAATTATTAGTGGAACACAATTAAAAAATAATGTCTCTCACAACCTTGCACCATGACCTTTTTACCCATGTAAAAAAGAAGAATACTTCATAAACCTTTGTAATTTCTATTAAATTTACATTTACAATGTATTTTGAGACTTTGATAGTGAATCAGCCATAAACTTTGATCAAACTCACTCAAAGAAGTAATGAAACACCTTTCTTAGTTATAATATTTATCGTCTTAATCCAAGGAAACTTTTGCTTTCTAAACTGATTTGGCACTAATTAAGAATTTACTGTTAATTTTAACTTGAAATGCTTATGAAAAAGCAAATTGGCAATAGAAATAAAAATGTAATCCAGACAGATAATCTGAATAATAATTTCTACACTTATGTATAGACAATTAAATTGCATATACCTTTCAAATGACAAGATTTATGTTTTCATTCCATAACTATAGAAAAACTAAAAATTTCCGCATTAGGTGCATATTAGCTGCACCTATTAAGCCCAGATTTGACATCCCTTTCTGTCCCGAATCAAACAAACATGATCACACTTTTATGACACTTATGATATACTAGTAAGCCCCCGTAAAAAATCACAGGCCGATTAATTAGATACACATCAGAAATACATCATATAAAAAAACAAACTATTAAAAAACAACATTAAGGAATATTTATCTGGGCCTACATAACTAAGCTGATGGAGATTTTTAACTTGGTAAATGTGGAGATAAATAAGGATTATAAAACTGTAGATCTATTTGTTAAACATTTTTATTTACATAGTCTACGTTATTATATCTATACTATTATATAAAAATCTAATGGTGTCTGTCTGTGTGTGTGTGTGTATGTATGTTACTCAATCACGTAAAAACTACTGGATTTATTGAGCTGAAATTTTTCATGGATATTTTTAGGTTCCCAGATTAAAAAATGAGCATATTTTTATTTAGAAATTCCATCAGGGTACCGCCAAACTGGCTTTGAAAACTTCTTTAACCTTCAATTTTATCTATAAAAATATCAGCTGTTTGTATAAAATGTTTAGCAACATGTCGTTTGTTTATATTCATTACCATAGCAACCAAATTAACCAAATTTATAATTCTATACTATTAAACGAGGGAGTTCTGTATTTATCCAAATTTCAAAACGGCTTTAACGAATTTCACGAAAATTTGCACAAAGGAGTTGTTTGACGCCAGGAATTTAATGCCCTAGGTCTTATATCTGTAAACATTCGCTTATTGACTCTTTTTGACATTTAATTTCAGTAATAATTACAGTGAAGCCTATGGGAGAAGAAGAAACATGATAAAGATAACATGATTATGTGTATAGACGGTTCCAACGGGGTTGGCGTGCAGAGCACGGGTACAGCAGCTATTTAAATAAAAATAAAAATACTATCTTTTAATTGTTTTTTATTTCATATTGATAGATCAAATGATTTAGAAGTTATTAATATTGTAGTAAAGAAATTAATAATCAAATATGTTTATATATTTAAATGTTATACGAAGATGTACGAATGTTTCTGAAGTTAAACGAATATATCTCTTCTTTAAATTTGTATTAACAAATAATATATTGACAATAAAAGGTTATAACGATTGAAGTTGTAAACATAACCCCTAACTATAATCTACACTGGGTTTGTGTATTTTACAGATGATGGATGAAATCTGCTGTTTAGATGTAGGAATGTTTCCGAAGTTAAAGGAATATGTATCTTTTCTTTAAATTTGTATAAAAAAATATATTGAAGATAAAAGGTTGTATTTATATATAGTTTATAACCTTAAAGCAAATATTATAACGTATATTATAGCATATATTAGTTATTTAGCTCATATTTTAAAAAATCAACTTCACAAGACATTATAATGATTGAAGTTGTAAACATAACCTCAAACTATAATATTTGTTTAAATATTACAGATGATGGGTGAAATCAGCTGTTATATTAAATGTCACTCATGTACATACGTACGTATGTGTGTGTACGTACGGACGTACACTCGCTTTTAAAGGAGTTGATTATTTTATTTGTGTATAATTTGTTGCTGTTATGTTTTACTGTTAACAGTTATTGTATGTTGGTGTTTATTTTATATCAACAATATTTGTTAACTTCACAGTTTATATTGTTAGTTATTCATTAGTTTTAAATTAAGCCTACAGTGCTTACTTTTATTCGTGTTAACTAATTTTAAGAATTGATGTAGTTTTAGATACAATTATAGGTAAAAGATTTTTAGTTGGTTTATTGAATATTCTATTGTTTTAATTTCAATTAACTATTACTAAAATACGACAGTGACGTAGCCAGGATTTCGTATAGGAGGGGGGTTCCGCTTAAAGTGGCCTACCGGGTGGACCGGAAATTGCTACTCTGAAAACAGCATTTTCATACCATTTTTAGCTAAAAATGCATATAAAAACACATTTTTATATAAAAATTACAACTTTTTTTACTAAACATTATAAAATTAATAAAAAAAAAAATACTCAAGTACAAAATATAATTAACACGACTGTAAAGAATTAGTAGAATGTGTAAATAATTGAAATAATATAAAGAAAGCTAAATAAGTAAAAAATTTAATTAAAGAATATAAAACACAATTTGTACATTTAAAAAAATTATTTCATACAACTTTTATTAAATTAAAATTAATATGTACTTTTTATTATACTTTTTATAACTTCAATCTGCAATTTGACTGTTTAGACGATTTGTTGTTGTCACCGAAGCTGCTACTTGTTGTTGGATCATCAGTTCTAAAAAACTTCAAAATCGTTCCTTGACGATTGCGTTTCTTATTAGCCCTACCACTCATAGTTAACAATATTACTTTTACCTCGATAGATAAAAGTTTTTCAGATTTGCTTATTTAGTAAAAACACTTGCTACTGCAAAATCTACATGCAATCTGTCACTGATTCTGACTTATCACTCATCAGACAGACAGGCGGATATGGACAAATGAGTACACATAATTACTTCCGAGAATGCGGGGTATTGCCGGGTGCTGAAGTTTGGACCTGCAGTGCAAAAACTAGAGGATCATAACTTGAAGTATGTAAACAAAACAACTGTCACTGGTCTTTGCTTGGTCCATCAATACTCAATATTCTGTACGTCATTGTTTTGTACAGTCACAAACAAAATCAAAATTTATCCTAAAAAAAAACTGAACAGAAGGAGGGGTCTGGACCCCCCCCCCTCTGGCTACGTCCTTCAATAGGATTTCTCATAAAAAATTTAAATTTGCCATATAGTTAGTTGATCTGATGAAAAACAAGATTAACCAAGTTTTTTTTTTTATTTTGAATTCATTTTTAAATTTATTAAGAATTTATTGCAAGTGAACCAACAATAAGGATTTACACATGAAACATGCAGTTTAGTTAACTAGTTGTACCGAATACTGAAATAAGTTCTTAGTTCATACCTTATGGAATTGTAATTCAAAAAGCAATCTATCAATGGTATGTATGGGCAAACAAAGTGGTGGTCCTATTGCTAGAAGTGGTGTCTCCAGACCAAAGTATTCCTTGCCACTACCTAATGCAGCCTCAATCAACTCGCAAGCCAATTGTGAACTTTGCTGGAGATTACCATGGTTTAAGTACAATAGCAGTAGTTCGCCTGGATTTCTTTTCTGCAAATAGCAAGAACAGTCAAATTATATTAAGGGGACTCTGCACCCAGAACGACCTAAAATTACAAAAAAATTTTATTTTTTTTATTATTTGTATTTATTCCTTATTAATTTATGTACCATAAAAACACAACAGTTTGGTAAAAAAAAATTTCTTTGTCTGAAAAAATGATTTTTCAATGTTAACTTTGTTTTGTTTCTAAAGCAACCAGTCTCAGCATTCTGTGCTGCCATTCATATAGTACAAGAGATATGTTCCCAAACATGTATTATACCTCTATGATAATAATTGCTCTATTTCCTACATAATGTTATTGAAGCTACCATATGATCAAAAAAAATCTACCATCTGTCATCTGTAAGGATAAGGATTGTTGTTGTGGTTGCTAGGTTACTTTTGTTTAGTGATTTGTTTGTTTGTGGCCTAATTGTTATTTGTTTATCCCTATAAAAGTTTTGTGTGTGTTTTGAAATGGGAAGAAAGAAGAAATATAAAACTAATTTGAGTGTAAGAAACAGGCAGGCTAGTTTGAAGCGTTGGGAAAATGTTCCAAATGAAGTGTCAGAATTAGAGGCTAGGCCTAACTCGGAGACCAGGCCTAGTCCTATGTGCAGAGTTGGACTATTTATTGAACAGCCTAATACTAATACAGTGGATGTAATTAGTGCTAATATGGATGATGCAGAATCACAGTCAGTAAGTTCAAATATGTGTACAATTGAAAAGCCTACTGGGTTTGCGTTATACGATTCCTATCATGAACAAATTCCAATGAATAATGATGCCCCAGAGTACAATTTAGTTGATTATCAACTTCTAATAGATTTTATACTTACATTTCCCTGTAAAGTATGTTACTCTGAAAGTTTGATTGTGAAAGAAGTTTCAAACCAAGGTTTTGCAAAAGTTATTCACATAAGCTGTTCCGCATGTGATTTTGAAACAACATTTCAAACATCAAGAAAGACAAAAACTACAAACTCACCAAAAGGATGTTTTGATGTCAATCATAGGGGAGTGAGAGCCTTTACAACGATTGGAAAGGGGCACAGAGCATGTGAAATGTTTTGTATGACAGTAAACATGAAACCTATGCATTTCCGTACTTTCCAGAAGATTACTTCCGATCTACATGTGTCTTCCCAAGCAGAGGTCAATAATATTCTTGAAATGGCTCGTAATGAGGTAAGAAAATGTTACGGCCTACTTGACAGCGTTGATGAAGTTATAGATATAACAGTAAGCTATGATGGAACATGGCAGAAACGTGGTTTCACGTCAAAGTATGGCATAGGCTGTTGTATAGATATTGTTACGGGCCTTGTAATTGATTTCGAAGTACTATCCAAGCAATGCAATGCATGTGAGTCCAAAAAACGCATAGCTGCAAGCAACGAGGAGTTTCAAGACTGGTATAACAGCCATAAAAGTTCTTGTAATAAGAACTATGAGGGATCATCACCCGGAATGGAGGTGGAAGCAGCTGAAAGATTGTGGCGGCGATCTGAAAGTATCGGCTTCCGGTACAAAACGATGCTGTCGGATGGTGATGCGAAAACTTTGATCCACCTAAACGAAGCAAAGATTTATGGTGACCAAAATATAGAGAAGGTGGAGTGCCTCAATCATGTGGCGAAGAGGTTAGGTACTGGCCTAAGAAAGTTGGTAAAAGATTGCGCTAACACCACAACTCCTGTCGGCGGAAGAGCTCGTGGTCACCTTACTGAACCAGTTATAAAGAAGTTGACCAGATACTATCACAATGGCATATTGAAAAATCTTGGTAATGTAAATAAAATGAAGGAAGCCATATTTGCTACTTTGTTTCATTGTCAGTCCACAGATGAAAAGCCGCTTCATAGGTTATGCCCGAGCGAAAATAAATCGTGGTGTTTTTATCAACGAGCAATTAGTGAAGGAAGAGCTCCCGATTCACATATGTTGAATATAAAAACACCTCTAGCCAGCAGTGTGGTAAAAGAAATGTTACCTCTATACAAGAGACTATCCACAGAAGCTTTGTTGACAAGATGCTTAGGAGGCAAAACCCAGAATGCCAACGAAGCGTTGCATAATGTAATTTGGTCTAAGTGCCCCAAAACTGTATACACTTCCAAGACTAAACTTGAGGTGGGTGTATTTCAGGCCATAAGTGTGTACAACACTGGTTACCTGAAAACCTGTACAAACAACCAATCTGCTGCAGGCATCGGGCTCGGAAAGCACAGCTGGAAGATAGCTAAAAACTTTGATAAGTGTAGGTTGCGGCTATCAAAAAGTCGCAAATCCAAACAAAATGAAGAGTATAGAAGGAAGTTGAGAATGGCTCAAATTGAAGAAGAAGAAAGACTGAGAGAAGCAGAGGGTTTGACTTATGGTGCTGGGGAATTTTAAACTGCAGTGCTAAAGTTTTAGTGTTTTTAGGTCAACGAAATCATGTACATTGAACGCTTACAATAATTCCTGGCCTAATGTTTATATGGTAAGTCAGTAGGCTCCTTATAAGCATTATTTGAAATAGTTGTATAGCCTAAGGTGTTATATAAAAACAAGAATAAAAAGTGTAGGTCTATAGTTACAGAGCCTACTGTACTGCTTGAAGTTGTGTGGTTTTCATTTTTTGCGAATATCCGAAAGTCGAGTTTTGCCCTGTTTTCTAACACAAAAATTGATATTTCTCAAATACCGTTAGAGATATCCTCCTGAAATTTTTACCACATATTTTCCTTTATATAAGGCAAAGTCCTATGCATTATCAATTGCATAGACCCAATAATTACTTATTTTAAAAATAAAACAAAAATGTTCATATTTAATTTTTTGGAATTTAAATTTTAAAAGCTTGTAATATTTTTTTGGAATAGAATAGGAAAATGAAAATGCATGAAAAGTTAGTACTTCTTACTAGTTGCAAAATTAAAAAAAAATTATCATAATTGACCCAATGGTTCAAATGGAATATCAAATTCAAATTTTAACCTTTTTTACGGGGAAAAAAAATATTATTTTTTTTTTTGCAAGTGAAAACTAAATATTGGTCAGTGAAAGGTCTAGATCCTAGTTTTTGCATATGTTGAACATAAATAAAAATTAAAAAATTAAACTTGTTTACTAATTTAAAAAATACCCCTCTGGGTGCAGAATCCCCTTAAACAACCATGTAATTGTAAACCATGTTTAAATTTACCATGCGGATTAAAAATTCTAAAGCCAAATGTAAATTCTATATATTACACAAGATGAATGTTGAAACTAGTAAACAAATAAAACACACCTTATATGATGCTTCGAGCCAATTAGGTAAGAACACATTAAGAGACATGAGTTTTGCAGCAACAGTTTTGTGTAATGTGGTGTGATTGTCAACCTCATACTTAAGTAGAAGATACTCCAGAAGCCTCCAAGCAACAACAACTGCACTTGCATCCCCAATAACTAAATCTGTTAGTATTATAAACATAAGATTCATATATTACACATTGTTAGTATAAACAATATTTTTTAAATAAAATAAAAACCACCCATAATTCTTTTCTTTCTTTAATGTAACAATTAGAACCCTGTAATTTAGAGCTACAATAGAAACCAATTTTTGTGGGTGCTAACTGAAAAAAATGTTTATATAATGGATAAGAATACAACATACATACACAACATTCAAATAGAAATACATTTAACTGCATTTAGCGAATGATGCCTGGATAATTATTTCCTGGTTTTTCATGTTTTTGTTACATCTTCAGACTTTGTACCTTTACGCATAATTGTGTAAATGTAAGTAGGTTTGACTTGCTGCTCATTAGAGGCCGCTGAGACAGGATAAAGTTACTAAACTTGGTTGTCGAGAGGTCGAGGAGGTGAATGTCACAAAGGACATGACAAGCTCATTCCCGCACCCTCAAGGGTGTACTTGGGTCCAAGACCGTTGGAGTTGGCTCACTCGATTGAAGAGTTGGGCCTATGCAATGAAGAATTGGATCCTGCATGTGGTGACGGTGCTGGACTGATGTCTAGGCTGAATCCAACGGATCTAATGGAATAAACCCTGAAATAAAATCCCCAATCCTAAGGTCGTTTGCTCACTCGTGCCAAGAGGATGAATGTTACCTGGGTCATGGAGCAAATAACAGGATGCAAGCTTCATGAGATACCAAGGGATCTTTTTGGGAAATTTAGCTTTCCCTTATTACATGCGGGCTCTGTATGGTGGACCTTTTTATTACCCAGCTCTAATCGTGGGAACTTTATGGACATTAAAAAAACAAATCCACCAGACTGTTTCTGGGAAGCTGAGTCGTTAACGCAGAACAAGTAGCAGCATCAGGACAAGCTCACTCTGTCCAAAACACTGAAAGTAAGCCTAGTCCACACTTGCAAACAAGAAACAACAAACTGTTTGCAAACAGTTTCTTGTTTCATGTTTGTCTACAGTTTTCAAATTGTTTCGCAACTGTTGGCAAACTGTTTGCAAACTGTTCGCAAACAAATGTTTGTCATTGTTTTGTGTCCACACTAGCTAGGCAGTGTTTCTCGAGATGATGACTGAAGAAGACGTTCTTCTAGCTTGTGCGCTAGTTTATATTTAATTCTACACAATGAGGTTAGCTTACCTAGGAGAAGGCGATGGTGGACTCACAGATTTCTTGAAGAAGGTCCGTATTACGGTCAAAACTTACTATCTGATTTAAGGCTTGAAGATGGTGCAGGTTTCAAAAACTTTACTAGGATGACTGACCGATTTTGAGATTTTGTTGAGCCTTGTAGGTCCAAAGATAAAAAAAATGTACACGGTACATAGTCACAATTTCTGCTGCTATTCGACTAGCTGTAACTTTAAGATATTTGCAAGTGGTGATTCTTTCACAAGTTTGCAATATACATTCAAAATTTCAACACAGATCATTTCCCGAATCATACCAGAAGTATGTGAAACCATCATCACAGTACTACGAGATTTTATAAAGGAGAGTTAAATACTAAAATATATACGCAATTTATCTTAATGTCTGTACTTTTTACTAAGTTATTTTTATTTATTAACTTTTGTATTTATAAAAAAATGATATGAATACAATGAATTTGTGAAGTTGAGAAATAGAATTGAATAATTCTTCTCGCATTATTTTGGGGTCGCTGATTTCAATTCTGACTAGTTGCAAATCAATTGGTTGCCCAAAATTCAGTGTTTAAACATTTGAAAATATTGTGGAAAACATAGTGAACATTCATAACTGATGTCTATGTTTATAAAGGAACTACTATTACTCTATTTTATTAACAATGCAATAAATAACCGACTACTTTTGATTAACAATGTGGATATTTATTTAACAAGATATCAAAATTATTTCTTTTAAATACAAGTTTCTCCTATGAGAATTAAAATTCTCCATTCATAAAAAATTATGCACATTGCCCCCCCCCCCCCCCCCCCCCCCGGGGGGTTTTTTGCGTGGTCAAAAAAAAAATCACCCAAAAAAAAAAAAAAAACCGAGAGGAAATTTTCAAGTCTCTGTCGCAACTTCATAAATTTTGCCACCGGGTGCACTGGGGGAATTTTGCATGGTCAGAAATGAAATCAGCGTCCCCAAAAACCCCCAAGACAAAATTTTCAAGTCTCTGTCGGAACTTCTCGAATTTTGTCCCCCAGAGAAACCCCCCGGTGCACTGGGGGCATTTTGCATGGTCAGAAATGAAATCAGCGTCCCCAAAAAACCCCGAGACAAAATTTTCAAGTCTCTGTCGCAACTTTTCAAATTTTGCCCCCAGAGAACCCACCCCCCGCCCCCGGCGCACTGGGGGCATTTTGCATGGTCAGAAATGAAAGCAGCATTTTCAAGTCTCTGTCGGAACTTCACAAATTTTGCCCCTCAGAGGGTCAGAAATGAGATCAGCGCCCCCAAAAACCCGCGAGGCTTTTCATCCATTTTTAGAGGTATCAAAAAATTATGCACTCGCGATGCATTTCCTGCATTTCCGCTTTCTCCCGAAACTGTTCGTATGTAGACTTTGTTCCTGGTATTTTTAACACGATGCAGAAAACTGCACCCAAATCGGAGCTGTAGGCATACATTTATTTATTTTTCAATACTTTGTCTATAATGTTTGTGTGTTTTCCATTTGGTTTGGGAAACAGAAAACAGTGTTTTTTGTTTGCTGAAACAAGTTAAAATGTTTCTCATTTGTTTGCCGGATGTTTGCTGGATGTTTCCAAATTGTTTGCGAACTGTTTGCAAACATTTTGAAAACATCCAGCAAACAAATGAGAAACACGAAAACAACTGGCAAACTGTTTGCAAACAATGTTTCTTGTTTCTTACTTGCAAGTGTGGACTAGGCTTTATACGTCTTTTGCCGACAAACGAGAACCAGCCATCAAGCAGGGTTCTAGATATGTCGAGGTAGACCCTATTAAGGGGGAAGAAGAATCCGGCCCTGAGCTGGATGAAGACTTCTTCCTGGATAATCCTAACAACCCGGATTTCACAAGTGATCTCACGGAAGCTACCAAGCAGTTGGTCTCACTCAATGTGGAACAGAAGGGGCCTAGGATGTCCAAAGCAGATAGGAGTCGTAATATGCAAAGCAAGGAAAAACAAAGTTGCTGCCGCAGCCTTGATAGCCGCAACTGTTCCCACACTCTTGGACCAGGGCCAGAAGCGCAGTAAAGCTGAAGCTCTAACTCCCCCTTCCACTAAAACACAGAGGAAGAGACTTAAACAGTTTGGGGAGCACGGTGCATCTATAATGGTAGAATATGTAACTTCATTTAGGTTCAATCCTACTTCAAAATGGCAGTTCTGTCCAAAAGTTCCACCCGAAGACAAGTTCTCCGAGGAACAGAGAACAATCATAGAAAATGCCATTATGGACAAGTTTGAATGCCTGAAAGATGGCACTTACCCAGTTTTCTCAGGCTCATACATCGAAGCAGGAGCACTGATTATCTCGTGCTCCAATCCCAAGATCTGGCTGATGGAAGTCTTCTCCAGTATTAGACCTCTAGGCGAGGATGTTGAGCTTATCGTTGGTGGCTGAAAGGATATCCTGCTGTTTATCAAGGAGTTCCTACCCAGATTGGAAACGAAACAACAAATGTCAGGAGGGCACCGTGGGATTCAAGGAAATGATATGGCAGATGGGACCAAGACAGAGCAACTTTGCAGTTGTATGGCAAAGAGCGCACTAAACAACTGGGCCAGGGAAGAGCAACGCCAGAGATGGTGTAGAATTCCCGGACACACACAAAGTAAACGTGATCAAGGAACCAAGCACTAACCTCACCAAGTCCCTAATCAAGTTAAACCGACAGCGATCATTACTGGACATGGTCAGGTCAGGAAACATCTAGCAACAGTGGAAGTCTTGGAAAACGACCAAAGCTGTCGGCTTTGCAATCAAACCCAAGAGTCAGTAAGACACGTCATAATATTTGATTGCAGAATGATGTAGCACAGAAGGAGAGAACTCTTCGGAATCCAGCAACTAGGGGACGAAGAAAACACATGCTTGGTGGCGAAAATCTTACAAGGGGTACAGGTTTCTAAAAAGCTAAGAGCGGGGGCACAATAAACCAAGGGTTAGCGTGCAAGGAAACCTTCTTCAAGGAGGAGCCTACCTCAAGACAATCTAATCTAATCTAATCCTGCTCATTATTGATAACAAAGTAGATGCATAGGAAGGACAAATAACACTTAGTACAAATATGGCTAAGTATATAGCTGGAACCATTAGTGTTCTTAAACTTAGGCTGGCAGCACACATAGCAAACAAAAAAGATCACGACAGACGGTTTTTGTTTTGTTCTGATCTGCCTTGTTCGAGATGATTGTTAGAGTATCGTTTCCAAATAATTAACAAACAATATTACTGTATCTAGTTCTAAGGATAAATTCTGATAATCCCAACAAGCCCAGTCTTAGTGAGTTTAAAAGATTTTCTGAAAGTATAATTTGTTCAATTGTTACTTACCAGAGATTTCATTCTGTAGTAGCCATTCCCATGTTTTGTCATCATCGGAAACATGAACACAAGCCATGGCAAGGGCTTCTAATGGATTATTGTACTTGTGGCCACAAAGATGACATAACCTGAGGGCAGTCTTGTAGTGTCCTTCCGTTACACACAAGGCAATCACTTCTCTTGGAGATGAATCTATTAAATACGTATTTTTGTCAGACATGATATAAATTTGTATATTTTTAAAGTTTAAAACAATAAAACATAATCGTTGCACTTTGTTATGAAGTATATTTATGGTAGTTGTAGGATGAAACCTATTAAGTTATTAAATGTGCTAGACAGAGTGCCTAGTGACTTGCAACTTATTTACAGTGGCGTAAATAACACCCCAGCAATCTCCGTGCTGCGGGGGCATGGCAGGTCAAGGGGCGCTGCGACCCGGGCATATAAAAATTATATAAAGGAATTCAAAAGATGAAATGTAATAAACACATTATCATCAAAATAAATTTTACAATGAACAATATTTCACTAAGATATCTTAATCAAACTGTTCAATAAATAATTTAACCACGGATCATAAAACTGAAACCGTAATCATTATGGTTGCGTAATCTGTTTACTAGCAGTTAACAATAATGCCTGCTTAACTTTAGTAATTAATAAGCGAACTATTTACTCCCCCATCAAACGTATTTCATTGATGTAAATGTATAACCATCAGGTGTTAGGCTAGGCGCATATTAGGACGCATTTGTCGCTTGTAATGCGACGTGGCACCGCACGACTTTTTGTAACATACGTAAATGAAGGAATAGTGTATATTGGTAACGCAACGCTACGCAACGTGACTAGTGTGGCACGACAGACATGTGGCACAGTTTCTATTGTAGCTCAAAGGTTTTGGTGTCCAGTTATGAATTTTCCATTATCACATTTCTCAGATGTTGGCCCAAGAAAAGCTAATAGAGGCCTAGTTAGTTTTAAAAATGTTGAAAATAAAATTTATTTGAATAATAAAGCTGAATTTTCAATAAACATTTAAAAAAAAGTTATTTTTAATAAAATAAAATTATCATCAAATAATTTTTAATAAATACACATGTCCACTGAATTGTTTAATAAATATTTTTTGTTAATAAATTAAAACTCTGTTTTATATGTTCTGCATTTTAACACAGTGGAGTCCAAATATAACGAACTCCGATATAACAAATTCCTCGATTTAACGAATTTTTAAAAATCCCCTTCAAACATCTGTAACACTCCATGCTAAAAACACTCCTTTTTTTACGAAGTTTTACTGGGTTTAGCTTCGGTATAACGTGTTTTTTGTGATTTTAGTGCAGAGCTTAAAAACCCCTATATTACGAATATCCCAAATACGAAACCCCTACATAACGAACGTAACCTCTAAGTAACGTATTTCCCACGCTGTACAGAAGCTATGTAGTGACTCAGACGCTTGTCGCGACATGAAAACACCAGCGTCTACTTCCGGCCTCTCTTCCCACCCCCTCCCCACAGCCGTTCAGTCAGTGCAGTCTGTCGAGTTGAGCTAACGCGTACCGTGGTTGTGCTGTGTGCTTTATTCATTCAGTATGATGGCGGGGAAAAGTTCAAGACAGAGCCATACTGTAGAATTTAAGTGTAAAGTAATTAAAGTGGTCGATGACAATCCGAAAAGGAAAAAAGTGGATATCGCGAAGGAGTTTAACATTACACCCACTACTTTGGCTACGATAATTAAGCATAGAGACAAGTATGCGGATGAGTTCAGACTTCCGAAACTGTGCAAGAAGGCGAAGAAAGGTGAGCTCCAGGATGTCGAAGAGGCTGTGGTGAAGTGGTTGAAACAGTGCCGCGATAAAAACTTACCAATAGGAGGTCCTGTACTTCAAGAAAAAGCTCAACAATTAGGTCACGATGGCTTCCGCGCTAGTAACGGCTGGCTGAGTCGATTCAAGAAAATTCACGAAATAAGCTTCAAAAAGGTGTGTGGTGAAGCCGCAGCTGTGGAGGACACTGTGTGTGAGGAATGGAAAGACAAACTTGCATGCTTAACACAAGGTTACCATCAAGACGATATCTTCAACGCTGACGAAACCGACCTTTTTTTTAAGTGTCTTCCGGATAAAACTTTGACATTTAAAGGGGATCTCTGTAACGGAGGGAAAAATAGCAAAGAACGTTTAACAGTCTTACTTGGTGCTAACTGGTCTGGGACAACGAAACTGAAACCATTGGTTATTGGGAAGTCAACCAAACCAAGATGCTTTAAAAATGTGACAAGCTACCCTACCGACTACACTGCGAATAAAAAAGCTTGGATAAACGGGGAAATATTCAGTGACTGGCTGAAAGAAACAAATAAAGAAATGAAAAAGAAAAAGATACTGTTATTCATTGACAATTGCTCGGCACATGGGGACATTCCAAATCTATCGAATATCAAAGTCCTCTTCTTGCCACCTAACACAACTTCAAAACTTCAACCTCTCGATCAAGGTATAATAAAAAACTTTAAAACTAACTACCGAAGAGAGGTTGTTTGTCAGTTTCTTAATGACATGGAACTTCAGACTCCTACCAAAATTAATGTATTGGACGCAATGTGGATGGTGACGAAAGCATGGAACAATGTAACCCCCCAAACGATTGCGAACTGTTTTAAGAAAAGTGGGTTCAAAGAGAATGAACCGGACCAAGAAGAAAACTACGACGACTTAGAAGCCCAACCACAATCTGTTTCTACCGTTGAAAGAAGCTGGCCGAGAGTAAGAGAAGTACTTAACATTGAAATGGAGTTTGAAGAATTTGTTAACTTCGACGACGAACTTGCGGTGTGTGGCGAGCTCACTGAAGATGAGATACTGGCTTCAGTAACTGGAGACCCAGATGCAGATGGCGATGGCAAAGAAGAGGAGGAGGAAGACGACGTAAGTGACCAACCTGACCCTACATCAAAGGATGCCCAAAAAGCGATATCAGTGCTAAAGTGTTTCTTCAAAAAAAAAAGTGCTTTCAGTGATAGTGTTGTTAATTCCATCACTGAATTGGATGTTGCTTAGATACGGTAAAACTAACCACAGGCCTAGTACAGTACTTTAACATAAAGTTTTGATCTAAACTGTAGATTTTAAATTCATATTTAAATAAGTTTTGGTATCTTATGTACGTAAACTTACGTTACGTATCTTACGTTTATGTATGTACTGTAAATTTAATATTTTAGCCTATTGGGGAGTAATAAATTTTTACTGTACATAGTACACTGTATCTGTATTTTTTACCTTTCTTATTTACCTAAATATATTTTTATATGAAGACGTAGGGCCTACAGTTGAAAACAATTCGTAATATAGAGATATTCGTTATATAGGAGTTTACCATTCACCTTTGGGGAACCCCTGTGTAACGAATATTTGCCGAACTTAACCTCAATATAACGAACCTCAATTTTAAGAATATTCCGGTATAACGAATGTTTTGCCCGGTCCCTTGACATTCGTTATATCGAGACTCCACTGTATGAAATAATTTAAAATATTTGGCTTTTGACATTAACCCCGTAAAAATTAAAACCAAAATATGTCTTCATGAAGTCATAAACTAACAAGTGAAAATGTTTAAGGTATGTACATAGACAGAACATAATATGTATCATCCCGTGCACTTCTGTGCGTTCGATTCATCTGGAAGTAGTTAGTAAAAACATAATTCTGAAGTTATTTTAAATTATTAGGTTGGATCTAATAAACATAAAACATCCATGAATCGTTCATTTTAAACATTCTAAAAAATAAAATGAAGTAAAATACACGTGTTTACTGGGCGAGAGTTGGGAGCAACTGCGTTGTAATATGACAGAGCTCGCATTCTGTCATCTCACACGCGTCCCAATATGCGCCTAGCCTTACTGATGTGCGCATAGTGTGTACCAACGTCACAGACAAAGTACAATCACCCCCCCCTTCAAAGTATAAGCCCACCCTCGTGCTATCGACCCTACACGTTACACGTTAAGTATTTTCACATGAAGAAAAATAAGAGGTTTTAAATAAATGTAGTTATAACAACTACATTTGTGTAAATAATAAACCTTGATGTTTGATGGTTAAGGGGTTGTCTTTCTTTCCCTTTTAAAGATGATAAATTAGTTTTAAACTTAAAGCTTGCATGTTCTTTTGAATATGATACTTCATAGCATTGGCATATTTAATTACAATGCTACCATCAGATAGTTTGGTTATGTAAAGAATGTCCTATCCTTAAATTAATTTACTTTCTTTCCAATTTAGAGTAAAAATAATGTCTAATTACTACCAGGTAGTAGTTACATATAAGACCGAGGGGTGGGATTGCTTACGGGTGGGGAGGGGTCATCTAGAGCCGATAAGTGGCGACTTAGTTTTAAATTTTTTTTGAGGGGCACCATTTTTGTACTTGCGGGGAGGGGGGAGCCAATTAATGTTGTTACTGCTTATCTATATACGTGTCCTTTAACTGTCTACTGCTTAACTGTGACTTTGCTTACTGAGTGAAGGAGTATTATTTAAACTTACCATAATTTAATTTAGAGTAGGGTTATAAACAATTAGCCTATACTTATTTTGTATCTACTGTATAAATAATTATACCTAGCCTAATCTGGTTTGACCTCACCTGTTGCACAATTGCGTAGTTTACACCTTGCACTGGCTAAATGAAACTCTCTTCTTATATCTTTTATTTCTAATAATTCTGTATTTTCCTATTGAACAAAAATGGTTCTCAATGTTAAATTTAATTGAAATGGTAGCTAAACAATTATACTCCAAAACAAATTTACACAAAACCTATAAAAAATATTCTGGGTTAAAGGTAATACAAAACAATATTTTAGAGATATAGACCTCAATAGAGGTATTTAGAGATGTGCAATAATAGTAACATTTTTATTCATTTACGTCATTCTCGTAGAATATGGATTTTGTTTATAAAAATGATAAACATAAAATAAAAACAAAACTACTTGAAACATTTGCAATTCCTTGAGGCACATAATATAAAGAGGTGTAAAATATAAAATTTAATATAAGAGGCATATATTATATGATTTGATATAAAGAGGCATGTGCTAAAATTTTTATGAATTAGACTATAGTTATAAAAGTAAATCAATAAAGTAAAGTAAGGTTAATAAATAAAAGCAGACAGTTAAAATATTAAATTTACATAAATAATAAAATTTCTTTTGAAGTAAAAAAACATTATTTCAAAACAAAAAACTGTTATTCACCAATGTTAAGAACGGCACCAATATAATATTAAATAAAACACCAACTAGCCATAAATCATCAATTGTGAAATTCCAAAGGCAACCATTACAATTCCGGAAGTTCCAAAGAGAATAGGAATGTAGCATTCTGAATAAAACATCGTGTAGATTGGCTTCTAGAAAAAATATCGGCGTAATAAAGATGTGACGAGTGTCACACAGTGCAAGTGTTATGTAATTTTTGTCGTTAAATGCATTTCATCGAAGTAATTAGTAGGCTAAGGGCGAGTTTAAAATGTATTTCAAGTGGTATTGTGAAAGATTTAACTTGACATTAAAAAAATACAGTTTAAAGTATTTTAAGAATTTGCAAAATGAGGTGAGATTACAGTGTAAACAACATGGTGTCTTAAATCTACAGATATTGGATTGGGCCCCAACGAGTGAATCTTCACGTATTAGCAATTTACAAGAACATTTTAATTAAATGTAACAAAAAGTAGGTTTGTCTGCGCACCTTCAAAGATTTTTTTGTGTTGCTGTTTTAACTTTATTTTTGTACATTAATAATTTGTTGAAGTAAGTCCTTAAGACAAATGAAATGAAATATCTTTAAAAAATTCAATGCCTCTATCAAATTTACATTTTGAATATTGATTAATTTTAAGACTAGGGATAGAAATAACCAAATGGTAAAGTTTCACAATTAATTATAGTTTATTAAACTGATTTTATGGCTAATTTTGAAAATACTATTCAACAACAATAATCCCTTGTTCAAAAAGATTATATATTGGTATCGCTACGTAGATGATGTTTAATGGTACTGTACTTCCAGACAACTACATTCACTTTTAAACTTAATTAACTCTGTAAATAAATGTATCCAATTCACTATGGAAATTGTGGAGAATGATAATATAAACTTTCTAGGCCTAAGCATTAATATAAAAAACAGTAAACATTATTTTAATATATTCAGAAAATCTACTTATACTGATGCTGCCATCCCAGCTAGTTCTAATCATCCAATCAGTCACAAATACGCAGTGTTTTATAATATGATTCATAGACTTGTTACTTTACCCTTGTCCCCTACATATTTTTATACTGAATTGAATACGATTAAGCAAATTGCTATCAATAATGGCTATAATGAAAAATTAATATATTCTATTTTAAACAAAAAACAGAAACTTAAGATCGGTCATTCATTGTATACTACCAATTGTGATAGTAAAGAGAAAATTAAATATTGTAGAATAAAATTTATCAACAATGTGAGTTATAAAATCAATAATTTAATAATAGATAGGAGTATATATACTATCCTTTTACTGTTCTAATAATGTAGGGAGATTAATTTGTCAATAACAAAGACAAAAGGGAAAGATTAGACAAATGGGGAATTTACAAAATTTTGTGTGGAGATTGTAGTTGTGAATATGTAGGACAATCTGGTAGGTCCATTAATAATAGAATTAAAGAACATATTAGAAGCTGGAAGTATGGTAATTCATGGTAATACATCAAATTCCAATTTTGCCAATCATTTATTGGAAACTGGATATACATTTAATCCTAAAAATAAATGTAAAATTATTACATATTGAAGAAAAACATAGGAAATTGAATAATCTTTAAATAAATAGATCTGTTTAAAAAAAATCATAGTTCCAACTTAACCCTAGAACCGGCAGATCGCACGAAACGTGCGATCATGACAACACATTTGTAACGCGTGATTGTATTGAATATTTGACCCACTAAAAATCTTCCAATCTCAAAAAGACAAACACCATTGGAAAGGTAATGTTTCAAACTTTATTTTTTGTATTTACAATTTCTTCCTAAAACGTATATTTACATACCTAATCATCGTTGCAGTTTATTAGTTTTCTACAAATCAATCGGCGCCCGAAAATTTATACAAAACATAACGAAATTACTCAACTTTCGTCAATTTCTAAAACCCGCCCAGTAGGTTGTCTTAGTTAAATCTATGTATCGATGGATTCATCACAATTTCCCCTATCCAAAACGTTCATCCAATCAAAAATCAGACAAATATTTCTGAAGTTGTAAGTGGTTTTGTAGACCCTTGCAATTGGTCAGTTTTCCAACCAATAAACAGCATTATTTATTTCACGTGATATGTGTGTGACCTCAATCGCTTTTTAGAGATATTTTGGTATCTTTGTAAACATAATGCTTCAAGCTAACTTCCCCTGTAAACCAAATATGCTATATTTGAACAGTTTATTGTGTAGGACCGTGGGAAAGTGACTGCTAATACGGTCTCACCTAATGTTCAAATCTGAAGCGTAACGGACTTTTACAACATAGCCAGACATAGGGGTTTGCGCGCGCATCTTGTACAGACAAGAGTTTTCTATATTTTTCTAACTTTTGTTATTCAAATAATTCTAAGTCAAACACTTTTATGAAAAGATAATTTACAAGAATACAGTTCAGTTCTTTGATTTATTCTCTACACTTTGTTATAATAATATTTTATTTTTGGGCACAGCATATATTAGTAAATTACGTTTCTAACTTGGCATACTTTTGACAGCAGACTTGTAGTAAGAACATAAAATCTCGTGTTTTCAAAATAAGAAATTTGAAAATGTTAAATGTTTTTATACAGTTCTATTTAGAACTAAATTACGAAACTTTTTTACATTTATGGAAAAAAATACAAAAAATGTTTACTACTTTTTATGTAGACTTAAAGTTGAACTTTTATTTTTCGTAACTGAACATTTTTTGTTTCTTGAGCTAATAACTTTCTAAATTTTACATCTATAATTTTTTTACTGGCATATACAATTTCTTTGAACCTTTCTCTACAAAAAAGCTATGGAACACTTTTGGATTGGGGTTAATTTACTATTTTTGGCGAATTTTTGAATAAATGCTTGCACACGCCAAAAAATCCATTTTCGTTAAAGGAACAAATTTGTCATCCCCTTTGTTAAAACCCATTATGTAACTACATCTTGCCCTTGCTTTGTTTACCTAGGACACATTCCATTTGCCTATCCTGGTAAGTTCCATTGTCACTTTCATTCCTTCTACTTTTATTTCTATGTTAGTTTTAAGATACTTGCTGTATTTCAATTAGTAGTCTGATGATGTCTAACGGTGAAACATATGTTGCTCAGCTTAATAAATTATAATTGTGAACTTTTACCATTTGGTTATTTCCATTCCCATTATAGAGTTTCACTAAGTACCGACTGTTTTTACCTTAAATTTTAAAACTAATTACATATACCTTTTGTTTATGACTTATTTAAACTCAGTGAAATTTACTTGCAATATGAATCATAACTTAAACTGACCATCATGTTTGTATAATTTTCATTTTGACCACAGTTTCATGTAGTAAGTACTAATACAGTTTTCAAACCCACAAAATTTATAAAAATCAAATATGCAAATTAGCAAAGATGGCACAGGCTATAGTAAATCTAGCACGAGATTAAAGTTTTAGGAACCTAATCTTGGAACATAGATTGTGTAACATAGTCAATCAATGGTGGTCTGGGAACTGTGCTAGATTACATCTGTAGTCCTGACGTCATGAATTGATCTCAAATATCTATGTAGAAGTGGAATTTGGAACATCAGTGGAGCACAAGTTTGTATACAAATGTGTTATTAAATTTTAGGTTATGAAATGTTTTTGTTCAAATTTAATAAATAAATAATTTTGAATAAAAGTTAAGTAGTAAATAAATAATGATAAATAAATATTAATAATTAGTAAATGAATTCACATGCTACATATTTTTTTAAATATAAATACATTTTTTTTAATAAGTTTTAATCTTATATTTTTATTTTTGTAACCCTTTAGTTACATACTTTGTCACGCAAATGTGATATATTATTTAAACAGCATATTCAACAATTGTGCGCCTACTTGTTCTTTGTCTATTGATTTAACTATTATATTACATTACAGTTATGAAATACCCTAGGATAAAACTCAATAACCTGAATAATCAGCATTTGACACACAAATAAATCATTGTGCGTGAAATATAATGTAGAGAAATAGTAAACAAAATAATGTTTACTCCGCTATTATTTAAATTACAATCCTACCACTTGAGGAGCGGTGCAAGTTGGTTTTACAATCCAAGCGTATTCTGGTGCTACTAATAACAATGTGTTAAGGCAAACAGCAAAGCAATTTTTCTGTGTTTCAGCGTCTTCTGCTCTTAAGCCTTGTTCCAGCATGACTGCAGCAGCTGGTTACAACACAAAAACATATGATTATTTCATAATATTATAATCATTAGTATAAAAAGGCAGTTGTCAAAAACGAAAACAAAGTGGTTCCCTCATCATATAAGTCTGAACATTTCTAAACATTGCACTGTACAATAATAAATTGTTTTGACTACTTGCACATACTTGTTCAGTTTTCCTCATCACATGGAGCATATCTGAAACTGTAGTGTTTAGTTCTTTTTGTTGTAACTTTGATTTTCTAACTGAATTCATCATACATTGGAAACCTTTCTTATATTATATAGAAAATAAAATAAAAAGAATACAGTAATCAATACAATAAATATTTTTTTTTAAACAGGCATATGAGGCTTAGCTAAAAAAAAAGAACTAAGCCATCTTGCAACGAAGTATACTGTAAATAAAATATAATAAATTCTATAAAATCTAATTATATAAATGAGTTAGCAAAGCTAAGAAATCCATTCATAAATGATATGGAACTAGAACTCCTAATGTAGAATAGAACTATTTTCCCCCCATTTTTGCTTAGTATTATGTAGCACCTACCTACACTAACAGACTACATAGTAAAAACACTAACCTTTTCTATAATTTTCTTGTTTTACATCAAACGAGTAGAGAATGTTGTAGTAGATTGTAGCATTGGCCACATCAAGAGATCTTGCTCGTGTTTCTAACAAAGATTCCAACTTAGCTAACATTGCACGATAAGGGAATGAAAGCAATGTGTCTAAACGTCGTACATTAACTAAGGCTAGGACAAGTTGTCTGAGACAATCTTCTCGCCTCTCTTCCACAGGATTAGCTTCTAGGCTTCCGTACGCGTCTTCATAATGTCCCAACTTCAAATGATGCAAAAAGGAAATGGAATGTAGAGTCGCCTATATAACATATTAATAAGCCTTACTTTCTTTCTCTTTGAGGAAGATCAATATTATATTCTTTGAAAAACTTCCCTTCAATATTTAAAAGATCTAAAATCATTCAAATTGTTTACTAGTACTATGAAATGAATTTGAAAACAATGTTTACAAAGTTACACAGTTGCTTATTCAACTAACTCTCAAGGAAATATAAAAAGTTCAAAATTCAATTGCCTATAAAAAATTCAACACTTAATATATTTTCAATATTGCATATCCTCTTCATTGGATATATTCATAGTTCTTGCAGGTGGGGGAGGGGATGTTATCAAGGACAAAGGGCTTTGACAAATTTAAAGGATGTTCTCACAGATACGATGGAAAATTTTGTAATTAATAAAATTTTAGAATTGAAGAAAGAAATGATAGAAATGAAAACCAGAGTCTTTGATTATCTATATATATTATAAGATTTTTGACAAAAACCTATTTCCAATCGCCCAGCCTCTCCTAATGGACCGACTTTGATGATTTTTTTAAAATGGGTGTCTTTTTACCTCTAGATATGTCATCAAGCATTGAAATTTTTTTTGAGCATTCGGGGCCATAAAAATTCCATTTTTAAGACAATTTTTTGGATTTATTTTAAAAACTAAAAAAGGTACAAGGTTGGTTTATATCTCAATCGAAAGAGCTAAAAATTTAGAACATTTATACCGCTTAGAACCTTCTATCTCTTATAGTTTTCAATGTTCAAACCAAAATATTTCAAGAACTATCAGTGCTAAGTCAATGTAGTAAGCGAGGAAAATATTTAAAATTACATTTTCTATTGAGTGGTGTAATTAGTTTGGGTTTGCAGGTCACCAAAAAATTCAACTGGTGTTGTGTATGCACCGCCGTCGCTGCTACTGGTCATGCTCAGACTGTTCGTTGGGGGCGTGGCTTCAATTACGTTGTGAGTTGGCAGGCTCGAACTGGAATTGTGTAACGTCCGTTATCCTAGGTTTGTGTTTCATGCGTAACATATGCGTTTTTTATGCATTTGCTTTGTAATTATTAAATTATCAATGTTAATTGTGTAACAACCGTTATTCTAGGTTTGTGCTTCACGCGTACCTTATACGTTTGCTTTGTAATTATTGAATTATCGATTTTATAATAATCGATGCTTCGTTTTAACGAGTTTGAAATAATTCCTATTGTGAGAGATGGGAATTGTCTATTCCATGCAAAACGCAAATTTTTTACAAAGGTGTACGTGCTGCGGGCGGTAAAGAACGTTATTCAGAAGTGGGTGGACTTTTTATAAGAATTTTTTAGATAGAGTGAATAGAACGGAGTACAAAATTTGATGGAACAAAAAGGAGAGTACGGGGGAGAGGTGGAGTTGCATTCAATCGTACATTTAAACCCAGATTGTAAATTTGAAATTCATGTGAAGGTCGATAATTCGAAATAATTTGATTTGTACATTTAACATTATTTACCATCTTAGCTTTGGGGTTATTAATCCTACACCTTTATTATAAAGAAAAAATAACATGACTATGTGTATAGAAGGTTCCAATGGGATTGGCATGCAGAGCATGCAGGGGTTTCCCCTAGTAGATGTATAATTTAATAATTATTGGTATTTTGATTTCAAGTAAGTTCATGCCTTATAAGAGTTCTTTTTTAGATTTAAGTTCAAATAATATTCATGTTTTTTGCAAAATTAGTTTATAAAACGTATTAGCTTCTTCAGGATTATGAATTTTGTCTGCTATATATTTAAAAGTATTTATCAGTTTTGGAGATATTCTATTGAAGAAATATGTGCACTTTTCACTTGATTTATATCACTGTCTACTAAAAACACATCTATACAGTTCAACGTCCAAACAAAAACTCTAAGCGTCACTTTTGATTTAGCATTGGTCACCCTGTTAAAGTTGAAGCATTCTGTTTAGCTGGCGTCTTTTCTGTCCAATGGCAATTGTACTGCAAACTTCCACTGAGGATGTGGATTTGGGTCTAAAACTCTTTTTTAATTTTGTTAGTGGGTTTCTACCTAAAATATTGTTTCTAAATTATGTATTGAATTTTTAATAATGTGCTTGGCATCATTTAAATTAGGTTTGAGGATCTGAGGCTACATAGAAAACCCAACGCATCATTCTTGTCTGTATTTGGTTACAAATTGTAGTTATTGCTATTTTAAAATTAACTATATCTACCCTACATAATATAAATGTCTAATTAATCTAAATTACATTCTAAATAGTCATGGATTTATGTTACAATTTTGTATTTTGAATAAAGAAATTATGATTTTATAATATTATATTAAGTTTTTCATGTGGAAATTGGTGTTGTTAATGTGAGGTATTGTCTTATAAAGGTGTTTTGTATGACGTAATTTATGAGTGTAATTGGGCTTATAGTATACATACAAAATACAGCATTTTTTATATTATATACCAGGTATATCTGAACATTTTAAATACAAAAAAAAAATTTAGGGTAATTTTCAATTTAAAATACTATAACACTTGTAAACCACATTTTTAAAATCATGGAATACTGCCCCTGCCCCTTATACAATATGTATATATATTTATATATTGTGTTTTGTTACAGCAAACTATTCTAAATTTCTTAAATATAAAACCGATCATGGATACTCGATAAGATGTAAATATTTGTTCAATTATCCTTTACATAAGACGACAATGTTTGAGAATGTACCGTACCAAACCATAGATGTATTGAGGGCGGCAATAGCCGCCAGATGTAAGTATGGCCGCTACCACTGCCCTTATATACATTGAATTTTGAGGCCTGTCTTTTTTATTTAAAATTTTCTCATAAATACTCATGAAAACCTGTAAATATATTTAATATATTGATTAAGTTATTATTATCAATCATAATATTTGACTTCGTGTGCTGTTTTTATCAATTATTCATTAAAAACGATATTTTTCTTCAGTTTACTCCAAAATAAATGTGTTTCTCCATCGGGCGACCGGAAAAATTCAGGCGACCCGTCAGCTGACTGATTGTAGATTAGCAAAATTATTTACTGGCAAGGTATTTTATCTGTGCTCTAGCTTTAGTGTGATATGATATCTCCGATATCTGTTGTGGCTTCTGCTGTCTGTATTGTGATTTGATCAGATGTGATAGTTAATTAATTATAGGCTCGAACTACTCAAGAAACAAGAAAGATAACTGTTATCTTTCTTGTTTCTTGAGTAGTTCGAGCCTATAATTAATTATCATCCAGAATTTAGTGAAGAATTTAATTTGATATAACCAAAGTCTATTTTATAACCATTAAAGGTATTTTATTTTTATTTCTAGATGCATCAAAATATTTACTAGGCCTATAACAGAACAATTGGTTATGCTTTTACCAATTTATATGCTAGGCCTACAATGACCTAAAATAATAGGGGATTAATAATATCCCACAGGTGGTATAACTGTAGTTAAATTTATCATTTACATTTTCAATTACGTTTTAAGTAGGCTAACTTTTTTTAAGATCTGATTGTTGGAGCCTTATGCTAAACATACCTATAGATTAAAGTAATAAATACTTAAACATAGGTCTTGGCCTACATATTTTAAAGTATTAGGCGCAAGTGTACTATTCGACCCTAGGCTGATATTTTTGCAGACGACGTTGTTTTACATTCTGTTGTTAAATGTTGAATAGGCCTACAGGTAAACATACTATGGCGTAAGTTTACTATTCGACCCTAGCCTAATACTTTTGCAGACAGCGATGTTGTTTTACATTCTACTGTTAAATGTTGAATAGGTACAGGTAAACACATAGGCCTAGTCAAAAATAGAATAAGATGTAAGTATGGCCGCTACCCCTGCCCTTATATACATTAAATTTTGAGGCCTGTTTTATTTAAAATTTTTCTCATAAATACTCATGAAAAAAATAACTTTCACAGAATTTACCTTGTTACCTAATCGCCCAGTATAATTGATTTGTGACATTCAACTTCTACACTATGACATAACAACAGATTACAACGGTATCGTTTGATGAACTGTAAACAAGGGACTCTAACGTTATAACGACTAACAAAATTTTACATTTTCTTGTTAATCTGAAAAGTTATTTAGATCGGTAAGTATTTAAAATTAAAACAAAACAAAGCCACACAGAATTTACTTTTCATGGGCGATTAAAGTATGCAGGTAACCTATACGGTCAAAATATGCACTTAATAAGTTTTATTTTTACCTTATTTGGGTTTTTCAGGGCAAAAAACATGTTGATTTGTTCATTTCAGTCCATTACCAATAACATATATGTATCAATTTGGAAAGATTTCGTTCTGACAAACTAATACTAGACAATTACCAAGCTTTTGCTGAATAGCTAAACCGTTGCTAGCCGTTGTTGTTGCATCTAGGTGCTTATGCCTAACGACCGGTGTGTTAACTCAAGACAGTAAAGTAACTCATCTACTAAGCTAAGCGAAGCTGTCTCTTCTAGTATATTTTCTTCTTTGGTGCAAATTAACTATGCGACCCTAAGCCAACAGAAATGCAAGAATAGCCTGCAGTTCTAATTTATAGTCGTTAGTCACAGTACGGTTACCTGCATTGACCATTTAACAGTAGAATGTAAATCTAGGTCGTCATCTGCAAAAATATCAGCCGAGGGTCGTATAGTAAATTTATGCCTCTTCTTGTATTGGGATTAGTTAATCTACGTAAGATTTTTGTGGACTGAAGGCTACAATATTAGATTAACTTAAGATACAATATCTCATGCAGGCTTTGGTAGGCTTACAAATGATTTGCGGCAGCCTGTAACGATTAAAAAAACTGCATTTTTGTGTAGGTTTGGGTGTAAATAGATACAATGATTTCCTGAATACAAAGTGTTAAATTTCAAATTGAGCACAAATTTTTACTATAAGTTAACTTATAGGCCTACAAATAATTTATAACACAGAGGTTACACAAGGTAACTTTACATTGCTTAGGTGTAGGCCTACGGTAATGAAGTGCGATCTATGCATGACGACACTAGTTGCCGGACACTTGTTAAATGTACGGTAGTGACCACGAAAAAGTTAGATAAGATATAGATAGACACTGAACTCGATACCGGATGTTTTGTTTATATTGTAAGTATGTTTGTTTACATAATATATCTAAAGAATATTGAAATTTTTAAAATTGGAAAATATGCTTGTAAACCGTCTCAACTGTCTGCACTTTTTTACTTGACTGGGACCCTTACTGGGGGACCTTTTAGGGATCAAGAATATGCATTTTTTTTATTTTCTTGTTAATAAAATTGAGGGCGGCAATAGCCGCCAGATGTAAGTTCTACATTACACACCCTTTCAGTTGTTGCCTTGTTTACCATGAGTTAAGACACACAAGTCCGTTCCCTACTCTCACAGCCTATCTTTGGCCTATGGCCTAAGGTTTCGTGTTTCTTTTGGCAAATGAGTTAATACACATGTGACTTTTTGCTATGCTCTTAGTCTGGCATCGGCCTAAGGCCTCAGCTCTTTTGGACTGCTCGTTACATTATGAGCCTTGCTGCAGTGCTGCTTAGATACCAAGTGAGTTAAGATGCACAAGAGTGTTCGCATGCTCGCGGCCTTAACAATTTAGAGCTGCTCGCTCCAATTGTAACAGCACATAGCTTGAGTGGTCGATTAGCGTAAATTTAGCAAGTGATGCAGTAAGCGTAAATACAGCATTAGGTTTGTCCTATATGAATAATTTACATGGTATTATAGTTATATATTATTTTTGTTTTAGGTTTCATAATATAAAAAATTAAAGAGCTAAAGTTTACAATCATGCATTTTAAATGTGTTAATTGCTACAAACAATTCAACTGTGGAAAAAAACTTCTTGACCATATCCATTTGGTTCATGGAAATAGGTACTACAAATTTACTCTATGAATGCCCAGCCCATTTCTGTTCAAAAAAGTACAACAATTATGCCAGTGCAAAATCTCATTATATGCGAAATCATGACAACTCCAATTGTTCAAACTCGAATGTCGATAGACCATTTGTTTTCTGTAAAATATGTCAACTGCAGGTTGTAGGCAGTAAGCATAAAGTTATCAGTCATATTGACGAACATATTGCCAAGTTCGAAGCTGTAACTCGTCCAGTTATTGATTGCAAAGCAGTTTACAAAAATAAAAAGTCTTTTTTTTTCTCATATTTTTAGAAACCATAGAGATTGGAACCTAAATGATTTAAATTCAGATTATGACTGTCCACAAGTTCCAACAACAGCAATAACATCAGGGCGAATCCAAACGTTTAGTCATAAAGATAATTGTGGTTTAGAAAATTTTAATCTACCAAATGAAAAATCAGAAATTGACATGATTGATTATTTGTTTCACTTACTTATTAAGTTGAATAATAAAAAAAAGTATAAGTAATATTGCTGAATATCACTGAAATTTGTCAGGAAATAAAAGAACTACTTAAATTAAACAGTCAAATAAGAAAAGAACTGATAAAAGATATTTTAGTTTCTAAAGGTATTTCTATGCACAAAGTAAATGAGGTTAGGATTTTTGGTGGTTTATTTTTGTCACTTTTTTCAAACCTAGAAGCCAATTTGGCAAAGCCGGGATTGTATTAATTTTATTAAAGAAAATTTCATAATGGATTTCAATGTAAATAATGAAGAATTCAGGCGAATCATTATTTCTAAAGATGTATACTTAGGAATAGAACATATTCAGCGTTTTAACGAATTAATGAAAGAGTATTTTAATATTAATTCATTAAGTATGGCAGAATTCCAAATACATGACATTATAGTTCCTGCTTCTCCAAAAAGGTCTAAAATTCAAATTTTATACAGGCCTTTATCGGATGAAAACATGCTTCAGGGTCATTTTGTGTGCAGTTATTTTGATACTGAAAATATTTTTATTTACGACTCACTAAAGGACAAGAAAAGTCATTATTGTTACGATTCAATTTTGCATAAGTTATATCCATTTTATTTCGAATCTGGAAAGACTATTAAGTGGCCTGAAGTTCAACTTCAGTGTGAGTGCGATTGTGGAGTTTTTGCAATTGCTTTCGCAGTATCTCTTTTACATGGAATTAGACCAGATTATGTGAGATATAACTATGATAATAATAACATGAGACAATTTCTTTTGCGTATTTTTGAGGAGCGTTCTATAAAACCGTTTCCTTTTACTTTTATTAGTATTCCTACTTGGCATTTTCAAAATTTCGATTGTAATTGTGATATTATTAAAAATGGAGGGCGCCTTAATGATTATCACATTGAAAGATTTCATAACTTACTCTCACGGTTTACAGTTTACAAGCCTCAACATACTGGAAGGCTTGGTATTTTGTCAAAAGTTAAACCCATGCCCGAGGGTGAAAGAAATATTCAAATTTTATTTTCAAATATTGAACATTGGATATGCAGCTACTACGATGGTAAGTTATTATATATTTATGATTCCTTAAACTGTAAAACACTAGATTCGGACTTTAAAAATTTTTTAATACGACTTTACCCATTTTACTTTAATACAAAAAATTCTACTATAGTTTATCCTTCTGTCACACAACAATTAAATGGGGTTGATTGTGGAGTTTTTGCGATAGAATTTGCCATTTCATTAGTATTTGGCGACGATCCGCAAAAAATTACGTACTCAGGATCTTCGATACGTAATCATGTATTTAAAATTTTAACAAATAATACTTTCGAGCCATATATATCTGATGATAGACAAATATTTAATATTAGTAATCAAGTAGGTTTGATAAAAGAAAATAATATTATTACCTACTGTACTGAATTATACATTACTCCTACAAACAATTGAATCCTTATTTTGCCCAATACAATTTTACCTCTAAAAAGAAATGAAATCTCAACAAAAAAAAA